>DWQX01001398.1:0-28408 GCA_018245475.1 Pharmacophagus antenor | reverse complement strand
GCCCCGCCGACGAGGCCATTAGGTCCTGCTGCCACAAGGACAGCATTTCCTCCCGCAAGGAACGCCTGACGGTTACCAGCTCGGAGTTTGTCGGTTCGCCGCTCTGCGAGCCCGCTGCGCCCTATGTTAACTTTACTAAACTATTGCATTCTTATTTGGAGGTTTAATAAATTAAATTAAAAGAATAATAATATTGGACTAAATCACTTTAAAAATAAAGTAACTCTTTAGTTTGAATTTCATCCACCACCTAAAGTATCCTATGTGATTCAATATTGATTAAAGATTTTAAAAAGTCTTTATTGACATTGACATCCTAAAAATTTTAATAAAACTGAAACCATGTCAATACCATTATTGGTTTTTTGTATATGTAGAAATTTGTTGAAATTTCATAAGCATAAGTTTTATTTTAGTGAGTTATCCTGTGAATTCATAAATTAATTCTCATACTTTGCAATTTGTTAACATATCTTAAATATTGCAGTGATTCCGGTATATGCATTATTGACTTTAATACACTGCGATATTGAAACGGATGAGCGCTCTCGTGTTGAAGTCAGGGCGGTGTTTATTAATTGTGAGATAGGCGTAAGTTTTAATGAAAGTTGTTGTATGATCTAAATAATATTCAGCTGCTGCTGGGTTCGAAAAAGTTTGCGCTGTTAGTTTTTTGACGACCGTCTTCTGAATTGGCTCACAAATTTGATGATCCGTGAGCTCTCACACTAACTACACTGGCCAGAGAAACTGGCTTAACCTGACTGTCTTTATGCCGAGCTACGTGATTGCCGAAGTCCGGCGCGGGCCCAAACCGCGACTATCGTTTGCCTGTGACTCAATCCGCAGGAGCGAGAAGCACTCGGGTTTTCGGTATAATATTTTGTTGTAATTTGCAACTTTTAAACAATAATCAACTGGGCCGGTAATTGTCTGGGACTTGAAATTTGACAATCTAAATCTTTAGGAATTTTTTTAAGAATTCTACGTTGCGTTCATTCATCATACATTTTTAATTCCAAATATTTACGAAATCTAGTGTTTAATTTCTGAACTATATAATAGATTTCTTTCGTACTAACTGTAGTTGGTTGAGTTCGATTTACACAAGATACAGATCTGTAATCTTATATAAACTATACTTGTTTATATCTTACAGTAGTCTTATTAGATTTGGCCTGATTAATTTATTCATGTACATGTTATCTTAATACATTTTGTGTTAAATATGATCATCTAAAGAATTTCTAAAATATCTATTTTTTTTTAATTTTCGTTTAGGCAGACAATAAGCTATGTCTGTATACGTAATGTATAATTATGTACAGGACAAAACAAGGGTACCAGATGATATAGAAAACGCAAGATTTCAACGACAGGAATTATTTAAACATAACAATTTGCGAAATTGTAAGAAGAAATTGGCCTTAACTGTTAAAATGACCAGCGAACCTGGTGTTAGTATGAACTGTTTACGCATTAAACACAAAATGAAAGTATTGAGCGACGGTTTTAAAACACGTTTGACTAGTTACCACCCTCATATTGTTAGTTTGATATAATGGCATTGCCGTGTTTCCTTAATTATATTATGACAGCTAGAGTATTTTGGATTATCACGCTTCTGATGTTGATCTTTGGCTTTATTATTTAGTCGTAGCAATGATCCGGAAATACCTTTGGAGACAACGCGTATCACAAAAACTTGTTAAGATACCATTGAAATGCACGGGGTTTTCTTGTATCATAAGAAAGCCTATTAAGTTTGCATTGTTTGATAGGAGTATGGTAAATATTGTTTTGTAGAAAAGCTCTGGTGACGAGTACATTCCAATTGAACACGTATTCGATGGGTCAAAAAAAAGGAGAGTTCGTCTACTTGATCCATTTGTTCTGCGACTACGTCGAGAAGAGCCACTACAAGCATATAAAATTCGTAGAATTGACGTAAGAGACTTTTATTTTTATGACTAAATAAAGTTTTTATTTAACTTTAAAAAAAATACTCCGGAATAGTACGCAGTTTTGAACTATTAACAATTTTTAAATAGAATTTTGTAACAATGAAACCAATGGAATGATCGCGAATTGAATTATTTATTTTTGAGATCTTATATATTATGCTTTATATGCAATCTATGACTTCTAACTATTCGGATGACAGTATTTGAGCATGCTCTTTTATTTTGATCGGTCTGTTCGGTAAATATATTATTATTCAATAATAGTAGCAATAAGGACAATCATGAAACATAGATATTTTAATTCTTATGCCAACTGTCGTATTCTATTTATTACTTTAACATATTATATGACGTTCTATGTATATTATTTGTATTGATTTGTAATTAGCTTTAAGTTAATTTATGTACATTTATTGTTCCATTGGTTTTGAATCAACAAAAATGGTAAATAAATATTCACTTCCGAGTAAAATTAATTAAAAATTTCGCTTTTTATACTTAACACATTGAACGCCATGGAGGTTACCAGTGACCGGCACTTGAAGACAACAATTAAAAATGTTGGTAAATGTCAACGTGTATCTAATGCTCTAGTACAGTTTGTTTAAATACATTTAAAGGTATATTTATACATGAAATTTCACTTATCAATAATAGGATTATATCACGACATGATTATGGCGTATAACATGTCAACAACTATTTGTGCCCCAACATATACCTAGTAGTACCTTTTATAAATCACTGTATAAGTAAATATAATAATAGAAGTTTTAACCTAAATTATTTATTTATTATTTCAGACAGTAAGTGGTATATTATCTGAAACGACTGAAGAAATATTTCGTCTAAAACGCAAAAATGTATGTATCTGAAATAATATAACTAAATATTTACATAATGTTACAATAAGGTTTAATATTAAGAAATAAAACTGATATTTTTGTTACAGACTAGAACCAAAGATGATCTACAAAATGCTGAAGGTTAATTTTTTTTAATTTCATGATACAGTACAAAAACAGCATATTGTTAATGGTCTTGAGATAAATTGGTCTTAAAGAAAGTTTTAACATTTCTCTGATATAGTGTACATACTAACTTACAAGTGTACATATTACAAGATTTTATATTTATCACAAATATGATTATTAGTGAATAGTTTATTAAAGAGTTTTTGAAATATTCTATTTATTTAATAATTTTTTAAAATGCAAATCTAGTTAACAATATAGATGCAAACTTAAATTAATTCTTGATTAGAAGCGTGCGTTGTTCAAAATATGAAAGAAATAGAAAAAAAATTAAATTCAGGGGACGGCACACCATACTTTTTTTTTATCCCGTAATAAATCGCTCAAATTGAACTTAGTTACTGTTGTCTTGGTTATTATCAGAGAATACCTCAATTTTAATTTTTGGCTCTATGTTATCTTTGTTGGACTGTTCGTTTAATAAACTAATGTTTTCATTACTAGTGTCATTATGAAATTGATTTGAAAGCATTTCTTCTGCTTCGATTATTATTGCAAAAATTTTTTTTTTTATTTGGGTTTGCATCCAAAGCGGCATCATTTTTGAACTTTTTAAAATGCAATTAAAAAATGATTCTAATGCGTCAGTTTCTCGTTGAATTTCGTTTGGTTTTTCTATGCAAAGCCTTTTATTAGGGCTTATCAATTTTATCTCTTCTCTGCAATCCGATGTTATAAAACTTTGTTCTGAATTCTTCGGAATTGAATCAGGTACTGCATTATCTATTTCTATATTTTCCGTTATTCTGTATTTCATGAGAGGCTCGAGAAACTGCATGGCTTTAGCATATTTCCAAGTGGTAATTTGCGCAGGAAGAAGCTTGTTCTTGCCCAGTTTCGCTCGTTTGAGTGCATCGCGATGGTTGTCCCGAAGTTTTTTCCATTCTATTTTTGCAACTTGAACTGAAAAAAATTAAAATCTAATAATTTATTTCAGAATTATTACTATCATCCATTTACACAGCTAGTTTTAAAAGTATTGCGTCTTCTCATAAATGTTTCTTGTGTAAATCCATTGTTGCCTTTACACTCAAAGACGTTTATTACATCTCTCACTCTTAAAGTAAGCTAATGTTAAATACAAAAAAAATATATAATTATTTGAAATTTGATAATATCATATAACCACACATGGTAAGGCTTTGAACTAGAAAAGAATTTTATTGCCAGTAATCAATATTATTGAAATAAACTGAAGAGACATACTTTCCAAGGCATAATGTGAAGTAATTGAAAAAGATATTTCTCGGTTAGTAGGTATCATAGTAAAAAACATTCTAAATATCATGATTGCATGTAGTACTACCTTGCTACAGTAAATTCTTGCTGTTTTAATGCATATGCCGATAAAGAAACTTTTATATACCTTTCCTACGCGCAGTTTTGATTTAAGATAAAACTAAGAGTTCAATTATAAAATAATAAAAATCTCAACATTAAAAATACTATACTAAAATTTCAAACATTTTTTTTATAAACAGGATAATCTGGTAGAAATTATGATAATCCTTGCAGAATTTGAAGTTTATTTAATCGTTAAATATGGAAAGTATTTTTCAAAAAAGTTATATTTTATTGAATGTTTTTACACAAATACATGAATCTTGGTGCATTATACATTTATACGATACCTACGAGCTGCAAATATATAACCTTCACTCACTGTTTGGAATAGATTCGTTTTTGTAATGTTCCACTACGCGTCGCCATGCCTTATCCTTCACTTGCATCTCACGATAATCGGGGTGTGAAGGGTTCCAGAGACACGGATGTAAGCGGACACCTTCTATAAAACTTTCCATGTTTGCGCTAAATATGTTATACTCGCTTACAATGTCAACTCGTTCGTAACACTGCCGAGGGGTGACGGGTCCCGCAAAGCCTCGCTTCGCCTCGCGCGTGTTCGTTCGTTTCCCCCACTTCGCTCTCTCGCTAACACCGCGGTGCGAGGCTCCGTTCCTGAACCGGTTTTATTAAACTTTTAAAAGTTATCTTATCGCAATACAAAGCATATTGTCCGGTCGAGATATAACGTGTTTCACTATCACTTCATACATTTACTTTATTTTTTTCTTTCGTCATTATTTTCTTAAGTCAATTTACCCCTATTTCACTAAACAGGATGAAAGAACTGCTGTCTATAATTAATTATTATTTCACATCTGCAGTTTTTTGTTCGACCTAAATATTGCTAAGGGCTTATAAACTAGTAATTAAAAGCTGCGTTTTATATTTGTGTTAGAATTATTATCATACTTATAGAACTGGATCAATAATAATAGGATTTGTATTTTCAGAATACACTTTAAATGAATTTGAAAAACGACAAAAGAGAACTTCGAGTGACCTTTTTAAAACAAGTTACAACTCTTTTTGGAAAAATTATGCCAATAATCACAATCTTGCTCAAAATAGAGAAGTTCGCAATATTAAAAGTAAAAAACAAAGATCAGATCAAATTAATCAAAGAGAAAACTTAGAACGTCGTTTTAAAGCAAAACGTATTAATGATTACGAACTTCCCCCCCTACTTGATGAACAAAAACATTTTGATCCCTACAAAATGGAAACATCACAAAATCATAGAATTGTATCGAAAGGCAATTACTTTGAATTAGATGACGAAACAACGACTAAATATTTTAACGCAGGGAATACTGAGAAACACTATGCTGTGTATGAAATTGGTAATCCTGATCTATGGTACACAGTACACTTACAATTGTATGAAAAGTTGAGTACACCGGAAGGAAAAACCGTTTGGAATGATATAACAAAAGAAGAGGTGGCTAGGTAATTTTTTTTTAATAAAGTTTTACGCAACCTCTTTTCACGTAAACTTTCATAAGTTATTTTAAAAAGGCAGTAAGTTTTATATAATAAAATATAAACATCCAATTCAATTCAACTATATAAATGCGCCTATAACTAAAAAAATACTGAAATGGTTTCACTAATTTTTGTTTCAATAATGTCCTACTAGTTATATTTATGATATATAAATGATTAATATATCAATTGTCACCAGAAGGGATTGAATGGGATGAAAAATTATAAAATACATTGCAATCTGGCAGAGAGTTTTAAATAAAGTGGATAATAGAAAAACTTCTTATATACATTTTTATATAATCCATTTTATACCATATGTATGCGGTATTATATATGATAAAAATTTACAATACATATATTTTAATTATTCAATACATAGTGTTAGTACTTTAAATCCGGAGTGGAACAATTCTGATATGAGTGTACAGTTTCGACCTGCTGAATGGCTGTCACGGGAAGAGTTCTCTCTACCTAAAGCTAGTCTATGCTTATTAATACCTTTACGTGGTACTGATCAGTCTAATCTTGCAAACGATGGAGATGCAGTAATAGGTAAGTATTAAATAAAAAATATACTCTCGTGTAATGTAGTGTGATAAATATCTGTTTGTTATTAACAGACATACAGATACGTGTCTGAATGTTTTTAAAGGTTTGTAATATGTATAGAGATCTTTTTTGAACTGGTGATTTCGGTCTTCATTATTACAATATTTGATGAACAATTGTATTATTGTCGTGAATTAT
Source organism: Pharmacophagus antenor (assembly GCA_018245475.1). Classification (NCBI taxonomy): domain Eukaryota; kingdom Metazoa; phylum Arthropoda; class Insecta; order Lepidoptera; family Papilionidae; genus Pharmacophagus; species Pharmacophagus antenor. The sequence continues at coordinate 21,831 of DWQX01001398.1, read as the reverse complement.
ATTCTAAAACATTTTGCTTATTTAGACTGTAGTGAAAAGAAAGTTTATTATACCATACCATATAAATTATTTTTAAAATAAACATTGTATGCATTTAATATGAAAGTAATCATACTTTCAAAATACTTTTTAAACAAATTTACTAGGTCAAAATAGGTTCTGACATCGGATGCCACTAAAAGAGATAAATAGACGCTCTGAATTTCTTATAACAATAAATAAAAACCCATCTTTCGTTAGTCCGTGGAAAAAAAAAATTAAAAAGGTTAATAATGTATTTGTAGCTTTCTTTGTCTTCAATATAACGCAAGGTTTCATTTGAATTTATATGTTTTAGATAATTTTGGAGAGTTTCTTGTGCTAGCCATAGATGAACTTGTCCCTGAAGAATCTACTAGAAAAGTAAGAGAAAAATCATCAAACATGTCGAATACATCTCAACAAAATAAGGTAAATATAAAATTTATTTTTTTCTTATTGCGAGACACTTATTTTAATCTTTATTAATTTTTGTAATAAGGAGTTTCTTTTAAATTAAGCGTATTATCAGATAAAACTTTGCAACAGACCTAATGCTGCAATATTTCTATCTGTCAAAAAGAAGAAGAAATCTTGTTATTAGTCATTCTTTTTCAATACGGAACAACACATATCTCAAGAAAAATTTTAAAAATGCTTTACATTTTTTTTTATAAACGTTTTTAATGTGATATAGTAATTGTTATTTTCCTACCAATACTAATATTAGTTATCCATTTAGACTCCCCGTCGCGTGCTTATACGAGCATCAAGAGCCGTGATGGGTGGCAGAGCAGAAAATTTAATATTTGCGAGCAAAGGTTCTGCCCAATACATGATGATTCCACACCGACGTCCACATCATTCACAGCTTGACGTCGAGTCTCGCGCTGATGGAAACCAACTTATTCACGTTGGGTAAGTTTCAAAAATACGCTCAATAAAGCAAACTGAGCGATAAACACGTGCTTTGATCTCAGATTTCCACGGGACTGTTTTTAGTTTACTGCTTGTGTGTGAAATCGGGTAATGATGTTCTTTCGTCTTTTATCCTATTATTCTATTATCGAATGTATTTGCATGATTAATAATATATTTTTTTAATTTTTTTTGGTTGAAATTTGGCTGTCATTTTTTATAGTATAAATTATAATAGGTCCTTTGGACGAATAATGACTGCAGTGTCCGATAACACTCGAAGGACAAGAACAGTGCTTACGTTACAAGTAACTAATACTGGATTAGCTGCCGCTCGCTTCAGGTATTTTTATGGATGTCTATGAACACAGTTTAAAGTTGGTTTTATTAGAGGTAGGTCTCTCTTGCTTTAAGCCGTAAGATTGGCACCGTGATAAGCAAGAAAGATTTGTTAGTGCAAAGTTAGTAAGCAAGTATTGTCTTTTTTCTCGGTAAAGTTATATGATGTTAAGTGAAAATATAGCAGTAGATGAAACGTGATCCCTTGAATATTCTGGCTATCACATCTATGACTGCCGGAGCATAGCATAGCACAGCTACCTCTTTCAATATCAATGCTGTCATGGCGACAGATTGACATTGAAAGAGGTAGCTGGCCAAGCCATCGACGATTTGAAAAACTATCCAAATTACACTACTCATGTGGTTTCGAATCGAACAAGGAACCTCTTCGTTACAAGACAAGCGGTAAACTACTGCGTTACGGAGTACGTTGTTAGTTGTCTACCGGATAAAGGATCATTGCTGCTATTGAAATTACTGGAAATAAAGATTTACTAACAGGACGTATATTTGTTTCTTTTTGTTTTAAAGCATGGAGCTCTAATTTACTTCTATACAGACGGAATGTTCTGTTCGTAGTTTCGTCTTTATTGTTGAAGAAAAATAAATTTACATACAGCACACAAGTGATATTTATTTATTATTATTTTTTTAGAGTGGCTGCACGAGAATGCGGGCCGGGATTACTTAAACAAAGGAGTGCTGAAGGCTCCCCTGGGCTCATCGTTGGCCCTGCCTTCTTATCTCCTAAACATACCCATCGATTTCTGCTTGAGTTACCATTTCAAATTCCCGACGACTATACACATTGCTACGGTACTGATATTTTATTGTGCTTGCTTTTTCATTTCATTCATTTTCTGCGCAGTTAATTTATCAACCAATTAAATAACCTATAAAATTTTAAATTGTCTCCAAAACATACATATAATATTTCTTCACCTTGAAACGATATATTAATCATTAAAAACCATATATATAAATAGCAATATTTTCAGTGACGGTTATTAATGATGACGACGATTCTGTAGCTGTAAGAGACGTTGCCATCAAGAAGGGTGACCGGTGTTTCTGTGTTTGGCACTGTGACTGCGTTTGTTTAAGTATGTTTATCTTATTTGCATAATATTTGAAATGTCGATAACAGTGACTTCAATAGGTTCGGCAAGTTGGAAGTAGAGCGGATACAATTTATGTTAGAAGTGGCTATGGCAGACGGAAAAATCAAGATAATCATAATTTTTAATGAGACGGATCGATGAAAGTTTCGAGTAATCTGTAGAATTTTCACGCTTGACGATAATTCAACACCGAATACGTAGATAATGGCATATAATTCGCGTAGCTTAATATAAATTAATATAAGCAATTATAAATAGTCTTCTATTGAAAATATGTAATTATTAATTTAGTGGTTGTCATATTAAATTTATAGTAATGAACTTTTTTCCTTTCAAATTACTACTTGTTAAAAGCTAGCTGCCACATAAAACATCTTAAGGAAGTTATATAATCTAAGATTTGAAAAAGTTCAGTGTTCAATGCACAATAATAAATATGATTACGCAGGTGACGATCCCAAATTAATATGTCGGGAAATGAGCGAAGCACAACAAGTGGCCGCTGGGCTGTCGTTACAAGAGAGATCGCGGCGTGTTCGTTCTGTGTGCTACCCGGATAATGTGACAATGAACATTGTTGTCATTGTCATAGGCGTCCTTGCCGCTCTGTTGACTCTTGGTAAGATTGTGTTCGACTCAATTTTTTTATTAAACTAACACGGGTTTTATTTTTATAAATAAATTACAAGTAACAAGAAGTATTCTCTAGGTTTTATTAAAGCTATTCTGGGCCTGGCATTCAAATGTATAGGCTCGTGGGGCTTAGAACGAATTTTAAAAATGCCTCGTAAACTCAATCACTACTTCGAAAGCTCGCTACGATACCGCCCCGTTATTTACGACACCGAAGGCTGGCCGATCCATCCTGATACAAAAAAGCGATCTGTCCGCACGATAAGCAAGTAAATAAAAATATTAATTTTTAAGAACACATAGCCGACGTAAATAGTCGATATTATAGGAAGTCTGCAATCTGATCATTTTCGCAATCATCTCAGCCATCACATATTTGATATATTGCTATCTAATTTCACTAAAGTAGTCAATTGGATACTGCCATCAGTTTGGGATATTATTATTATTAAAATAAATTAAAAAACCAACCATACCAGTACACATCTTCAACACACGGTAAGTTAATTATATGTAGATGTGTCAGTAATCATAATCAATAAAAATATTTTTGCACAATCCATTCGTGCTGTATTCTTTACTTTCCCTTGCCCTTGTTAACCAAAAAACCGTTACTAAAGAGTACCTTTTACTAGTATTCAACTATTTTTGCAGACATATGGAATTTATCTTAAATCTCATATTCTTCATCGCTTTACCTTGTATAATTGTACATGACAGTTTCCGTTCCCTGATCTTAAAATCTGGAAATACGAAAGGCATAGCCAAGTCTAAACCAAAGCCACCAGATAAAAAAGTATATAGTTCTCAGGATATACAGGTATTTTAAATTATGTATGAATAGCTTTTCTCACGTGGTGTTTTTGTAAATAAAATGTATTGCAATAGTGAAAATAAGTACAATATCTATAATTTTTCGAATAGCAAACGATTCACACAAATCAGTTAAAAATAGATATCGGCAGAGAGGTAAATATCTATAACATTATTGTAACGTAGATCAATGATACGTATAAGGTCAGCAAGGAATTGCACTTAAAAAAAATTGTAATTATGAAAATATTCACTATGTTCTTAAATGCATTATTCAAATTCATTAAAAGAAAGTGCAATTCGCGGCTGTAGAATCACAATTTTCACTCACGGGGCGGCTATCTAAGACCGTGGATGTCGTCTTACGCAGAAGAGTTGTCCAGTGACATCTGGCAGAAAGGTCTGAGCATTCATAAAATGACTGATTTCAATATTGTAAGCATTTTTTCATTTTATTTTTCTCTTCATAATTTTACATTAATAACAATTATTAAGAACTTAAAATTACGAGTTATTTAATGTGGAAAGTATTTTAATTAAGAGAGTAAAGATTCATATACATGAATGCATTACTCTCTTAATTAATATATCATAATAATTTTTGGATTAAAGTGCGAATGAATGTGCAACTGTTAGTTCTCCGAGCAAAACAACTTATGAATTAAACATTTTACAATTAACAACATAGTATACCTCGAGATGTCGAATTTGTAAAATAACTTTGCAGAATGGTTGTAAATAATTCACCTATGTAAAACCAAAAAGATAACATTACACATAAGATAACATCAGGGCAATAAGGCAACAATAGTTCTTATTATTTTGGTTTCCCGATATTTATAGAGATATTATATAATAATCAAAATGTATAAGAAATATTGCCTTATGTCATAAAGATCTATCCGCCTACCTCGGCAAACTCCAACGATGACGAAGAAAAAATCTACGTGGACACTACTTGTGTCATGAATAAATCCAAAACATATTTTGTTGTGTTTTGTTATGCGTAACATAAACTAGTTAGCATAAGAGGCAATAACGAGTTTAGAGTGAGTTTGTGGCTCGGCCACACGCCAGAAAAACTGTGCAAATTGCAGAGAATTGTTGAATGTAGGTGGCATCAGATCAATAGCACTTTTGTTGATAGCTTTTATGCCGTGAACAATTATAGGCTGATAGAAGTTTTTAGAAAACACATCTTACCTAAATAATTAGTTGTCTAATATAACAATGCTCAATTAATGAGAGAAATATAATTACTAAAATATTACACAAATAGAAACTTCAACGTTCAGCGATAGATATTACTTTCAAAATAAAACTGTAAATTATATAATATGCTTTAAACTATAATCAAAAATTATATAACAGGTAAAAAATCAAAATTTAAATTTCCATAGATGCGGCCTTTACTCCGTGAGGATTGTTGTCGGAAGTCAGAAGATTTGCTATCATCTTATGTAGATTCGGAACAAGACGATACAGAATATGTTCTCATGCAGATGCAAAAAAGCCGCGAATCGCTTGCTGTAAGTAGAAACACAATTAAATATTTCATAAACAAAGACCAAATTTCTCAAAATATTTAATAAATATGCAAAAATTTTCAACACAATTTGTTTAAAAAATATATTCTCCGTTTTTTTTCTAATTTATTTGATATTTATAAGTTAAAATTATATTTACGCAAATTATACATTATTATAATAACCGGAATTACTTTACAGTGTAAGAATTTTCACAGTAAGACATATTGGGAAAAATTAATTTAAATTTTTTCCACAGAGAAGTCAAAGAAAACTAACGGAAGCATCGTCCAATCCAAATAATTGGAAAGATGATATTATGATGCCCAGCACTAGTAAACGTTGAAGAAACAAATTATTATAACTTAATTTTTCTTATTGATAATAAAGCATAATTTATAACATTAAATAAAATTAATTATTCTACCCTACTTGAAAACAATATAGAACATGTAAAAGAGCAATAACTTTTTTGGAACCTCATAAATAAATTCCTTTTTATATTTTCCGAGACTTTCCACCTCTCAGCTATAAACCATTATATAGCTGAGAAAGTGCTCTGATCGCCCTCTAATCGCATTCAAGGAGAACAGAAAACTCGGTGCAAGGAAAAACTCTCCTAATGTTCATGTTAAAGAGTTTATTCCTTTTTTGACCACTTGCAGGTTTGTCTTTAAGCACAATCTCTCCTTTTTTTATACGTTATTTTCTTTCTTCCAATATAATGAACCTGTGGTGATTAAAATTATCTTATTCTGGAAAAGTTATCTCGCTGGGACACGCTTAGGCCCCTCAGTATTAGCATTAATAATCGTCTCTAGTATCTCATACGTTACTGGTACGTTAAATAAGTGTTAGTTCATATAGTTCAACAAAGATATTACAGAGGGTAAATCTCCTTTAAATTTGATGGGGCTTTTCTCAAAGTTTGTGCTCTCAAATGTTTCCTTATCACTATTCAGACATAATGCAATAAACCGCCTAAAATTTGTCATACACACAATTTTTAGTATATCTATACGTGTTCAGTAGTATTTGTTTGTAGAGAAGTGAACATTAATATTTTTTTAAATAAATAACAACCTGATTTGATATAATTTATTAATACAAGCGTTACTTTGCAGAATTTCATAATTAAATAAAAAATTACAAGTGTTTGCCTATTGCTTTTGTAGTGCACAACCGTGTAGAAAGACGTATTCACTGTAACTCTAAGAATCGTAACATTGTAATTTACACCAGTAAACCTTAAAACCAGATTAATACACTTTACAAAAGTGGATTGTGTATTTCTTTTAAATTCATGAATTCTGATATATTTAAATAAACACTTTTTATTTTTTTGACATGATTAAAGTTTCAAATACTTAATAAAAATATTACAGCAACGTAATTCAAGATGGCGATACACGTTTATACTTACAACAAATGTACCTAATAGCTATACATCTTTTATGTAACATTTATACTCTCTGCCGATAGCACTGCGTGTAGGCAATCTCGAATGTGACAATATGTCAATGTCATTTTATGTTGTATATTAATTTGTATGTACTCGTTTTGTCAGAGTACCTCTATTGATAATAAAGTAATATTTGGTAATTCTGTTTAAGCTTATTTGCACTACTCACCGAATACTCTGTACTATTAATTATTCCTTGTTTTGCCGGAAAACTTTTCATTTTAATTTGTTTTAATAAGAAATGTAAGTTATGCGTGGTCTACAGCGACCTTTTGCTATATTTAGGAAGGTTTTACAATCTAACAGAAGCGTTCAGTTGAAACATCCCTTTACTACAGGTATAACGTCGATTTATATCATAAAGAAAAGGACACGTGTTTAACACCACAATATCTCGTAAATAGCATATTTGATGTTATTTTTAGACGAGCGCCAGGAAACAAAAGTTTGTTCGAATTAATCATAACGTTTTAATTTTACATTTTAGCTTTAGTTTGGAGAGCTATGGAAGATAAAGAGACCTTGAAAAAACGTCTTACTCCACTGCAGTATCATGTCACTCAAGAAGCTGGCACCGAAAGACCCTTCACTGGTAATAATTACGATGCGTGTTGAAATATTATTTAAAGAGTGAACCTTAATTTGTTACGACAAAATTAAGCAAATGTGCATTTACTAGTGTTATAATGTTGTCAATTGTTTTAAACGTTGCAGGTACTTACAATAAAATTTATAATGAAGGAATGTATGTCTGCATAGTATGCCGACAGGATTTGTTTAGTTCTAAAAATAAATATGATTCTGGTTGTGGTTGGCCTGCATTTAATGATGTTCTTGCTAAGGAAAAGGTGACATTACATCAGGACACAAGTGCAGGTAAGATATTTTTTGCACTGAATTATCACTATTATAATTACATTGAAATAAAGAGTTGGTTTATAATATTGACATAAAAGTCCAAGTAATATATAAAAATGTTATTTGCTATCTATACATAATGACATTATCATATGACCTTAAGACAGACCACTTGTAATCAAAAGAACTCCAAAACAAAGTAAGTCAAAATTTAAATTCTGACAAGCAGAATTGATTACTGTTTTAATAAAAATAATTAACACATAATTTGACAAATATAGAATTCTTTAATTCAAAACCTACCCCTACCTAAACTAATTGACTCCTGCAATGATGTCATTTTCATTTTTTACTTTTTTCATTGCATGAATTATTGTTGCTTTCATTTTGCTTGTACAAAAAAAAAACTGAAACTAGTTGAATGATAAATCAACGTAATAATTCTACTTTTTAAGTAAACAGAACACCCATACAAATGTAAGGTTGTCACTTCATAGTAACATAAAGTAAAAATAGGATGATTATGTAGAAATCAAGTTCAATACAGCTTATATTGTTTAATCAGCTTTACTCTAATTCATATCCAAATATTAAAAAAATGCTGTTCCATTATTTTAATGACTAAAGGCAATAAACATAACACAAAAATATTTCATAATATAAATTTATTTATCTTAATTTGTTGCATGAGCTTTATAATTGTAAATGAAAAAATATATATATACTATTTAACATATTATATATACTATTGTACAATACTTTACATTACTATGTTCCCTTATCACTTTTTCTTGTGTTTATCTAACACAACCTAAAAGAGTGTAATTACTTATTGTGTATGAATTAAACTTAAGTAAAATGTAAGTAGCTTAATACCAATTATATTGTGTTGCATGTTATACACAACAAATGAAATAATTTTTGTTGGTCTCATTATTGTATAGATTTTTTGATAAGAATCACCTTGTTGACATAAATATTTTTATTCAATAATTTGCTGTTTTCGTCAAAAGAAATTTAATTCATAACACTAAATAAATTTATCAGTGACAATTTTTTTTCATAAATATATGGTCAATAATTCTTTTACAAATGTGTAAAATAAGCAATAGGGTAATTGATTGTTTTTTGAGGAATCAACAAAAGTTTTTACTTATTTTACCTAAGACAAGTTCAAAGAAAAAGAAACGTTTACATTTTCATTTTTTAAAATTAATTTGGATTTTGTCATCTAAACTTCAAATACATACTACATACATATTGTCATGGCGCCCCGATGACGTCACAACGTGTTAAATTATATTCTGCAATTGACTGACAGCTATCACGTCTTTGTAGATACATCTACATTGAGATTTAAGTAAATAACATTGCACAACGCGATCAAAAAACTAAAAAATCGTAATTTGTTAGCTATAATGCACAGCTATATTAAATTAATTAATTACATACTATACTGAAAAGTTAAAATGTGAGGTTAAACAATCGATATAAAATATGTACTATAATTATAAAGTTTATTAATACATTTTCGAAATCCAATATTAAATTAATATTTTACGAAAAAACTTAAAGCACATTATTACTAGACAATAATGGTTGATATTCGATATCCTTACGTCTTGATCTATTATGTTAAATTATGAGTAAGATTTTTAATTTGAATCAACTACTCAAATACCATTACTAGCAAAAAAAATAAATTATTTAAATTTTATGAAAATAGTTTATGTATATTTTATAGTTACACAAATTACAGAAATATTATTAAAGTTCCATGATATGGTTAAGGGAGAGTGGATTTTTTTGCTAATATTTTTTTTATTTTTGTCTGTCTTTCCCATGTCCTTGACAATGACCTGATTTGCAATTCCTGGCCACCACATTAAACGTAAGTTCGGCAATTGGTTGGTAACATTATTTTTTTATGTATTGTTTTTTTCGTGTATTTTATGTATTTATTACATTTATTGCCAATGTGCTTTAATTTCTTTTTCACTTATTTTATTTACGGCCGCTTGTTTCCGGTGTTCATGTATTACGTTCACTATTACGCTAATGAATGTCTATTATACTGCGCCGTCATATTATCACCTTAACAAATTTTGGTACGTGCATGACATTAATTTGCAATTATCCTCACTCCTTATTTGCCCTACCCTGTCCCGTCCCACTTTGTTCCTTCTGGATGGCTGTTCCCGGGCCGGATGGACTACGGCGGCTGCTGGCGACGACAAATGAACACACAAAACGAACAATGAGCACACGGAATTTTATCATCACCATCACAATTGTAAATGTGACCTTTAATTAAATGGCTTTTTGGTGAATGGTCTTTGTAAGTGAATTCTCAGTTGGAGCGAATATATTACTGGTTTTAACACGGCCAGGTATGGTGCGAACTGAGGTGCGATGCTCCAAGTGCTCCGCTCACCTGGGACACTTATTCAATGATGGGCCGGCGCCCACCAAGAAAAGATTTTGTATTAATTCCGCGTCCTTGGACTTCATACCGGCGGAAGACAGGAAAGATTAAATATTCCATTTATCAACTATTTTGTGAATAATTGTTTATAATACAAAAACCTCAAACTTCTTGCGGCAATTGCATATTCATATTGCATTATTAATTTTATTACAGTATCTAACAACTTTGTTCCTGCAAATATGAATCGACATTATTGTGTTATTTACCTTTCACCTGTACATATACATTGAAAGATAAAATAAATCCAATTCTGATGAAACCTTTGGACCGATCACTATTGAAATAGGTACATGTCTATCATGTAGGAGAGTTATTTCATTACCACTTGTTTGTAACTTTCTACACTCTTTAACCGATTGCCATCTAAATAAACGTATGAATTTGAAAACGTAGAATGTTTATGCGCAATCTTGTATGTTATTAAGCCATGTGCATATGTAAATATTAATTGGATTAAAAGAAATCATATTAGTATTAAATGTTAACGGTACTGTTGTTTTTTGTCCAATATAGTCCCAGTTTGCAAGTATATATATATAAGTTGCGTCTTAAAATTCTATAAAACATTGAAATAATTTCGTGTCGAGGGTGATTTTTTCATAAACCAATAACCGAATACATCTACAAATTGTATCTTAGAGTACAAATAATAGCCGATTTTTACCTAAATGAAGAAGGTTCATGTAAAAAAAACAGTTGTTAGTAATGCTAATTATTTAACTTCCGCGATATGTGGCGAATGTAATTTCTTCACAGGTTCCTATGGACATATTGCTTTGCTATTATACGTAAATATTGATAGTGGCAACGCATCTAAAACCAATAGGATTTATAACATAACAGGCTGTGCTGTAACGATTACCAACATATCAATTGAATACTTAACTTTTAACAATTACCAAAATAATTTTTTGTCTGACACTGTTTTGAAATATATTGTCTAGTCGAATTATATATAAGAGAAAGACATTTATTTTTTTCAAAATTAAACGCTATCAATTCTAGAGCATCAGAAGTTTGGTATTTCGATCATTCTCTAAGTCTTAAATTATTTAAATAGATTTTCATACCATCATGAATGGTTTTATTTTTGGTGTGAGGATCGTTAACTCTGCATATTTTGTCTTTTCAATAAAGTTTATTTAATGTTTGGAATAACTGGATTCTTGCGGTTTCGGTACACGTTCAGTATAAAATAATCTTTAATTTTATTTTGAATTTATTTAAGAAAAAATGTCGTGCTTTAGTAAAATGCAAGTAGCAGTAATTTCTCAGAATTCTTGTGCTGTCTATATTGCGTAATATACAATCATAAATGATGCACTAATAAATCAGTTTTAAAAAAAGGATTTTTTCTTCTATTTATTTTATTAGTTATATAAGAGTGGAAAATAACTAAATTTCGTGAATAATGTTTAGTAAAGTACTGTTGCTTTGTGACCTTATTTAAAATACGTATATACCTCAAAGTTAAACGTGTTAGTTACCAATTTAGTCATTTTATTACATACTTTAAAAAAAACGTTGCAATTGTTAAATATTGCCAATAATTTATTATTGATTTTTCTTTAGTTTATAGTTATTAATTTACCATATTTTTGCAGTGAAATGTATTCAATAAACTTTTTTACGGAATTTATCTTTTATTTATATGGGATTGCATTGCCTAAATTCAATCCACATACCTTATACATTTAGCAATTTATATAACTTTTGCTCAAGTCAACGTCATATCTAAGGATACAAAAATAGGCAACTTATTATTTTCATTTAAAAAAATGTGGTTTGTTTAAAAAAATGCAAAATATTTTAAATTAACTCATTAAAAAGCGACCTCGTGACCAACGAGAAGCCATAGAATCTAAAGATATAAATATACCACATAAAATTTCTTACAACTAATTATTAAAAATATCACATTAATCATCGTCAGCCTGTCAGTCCACTGCTGGACATAGGTCTTCCCCAATGGCTTCCACCATATGCGGTTCTCTGCTTCCCTCATCCAGCGGCTTCCCGCCGTCCTCACTAAATCGTCAGTCCATCTGGTGGTAGGGCGCCCTACACTCCTTCGTCCTATGCGCACCCTCCACTCCAAGACTCCTCCCCCATGTGCCATCGGTTTCACGATTAATATCTTATTTAAATTTTTATTAGTCATAGCATGACTGGAATATTCAAATCGTTTTATTTCATATAACGGTTAACTGTCAGAAATTTTATTTTTGGTGGGCTAATTTCATTATTTTATGCAGTAACTTTTTTAATTTGATATTAAGATTAATCCTTCTTTAGTATATGTATCTACTCTCAAGAAGAATAAAAAATTTCATTGCACATTTTAACCCCCCTATAAGTGGATACTTACGCATCACAAAGACGTACCCTTCAAATTTCATGTGTCTAACAGCAGCCGGTCTAGGCTTCGCGTTTATACATGTCGGCCAGTTAGGATTTAGTATTTCTTATGTATAGATTCGCAGTCAGCTTAAATATACCAGTTATTACTCGTATGCCCGTCCGTGTATTTAATGTATCGAAAATCTACAAAATGTAATATTTATCCGAGTGGGTTAGTAAACCCTAAAATAAATATCCAAAAATTGCATATAATAAATAAATGTTACAAACAACATAATATTAGTTAAGTCTTTGTATATCTATTATAGGTAGCCTATATAAAAAAAGAATATAGGACAGTTTCGTCGAACGAGTTGTATTTTTGATATAGATAAAAAAGCTATCTGGTGGGTGATACAAAGATTAAAATAGGCTATTAACCTTTAATGCTGAAAATGGTTCCGGGCAAAAAAATAAAATGAATAAAATCGAGTTAAATGATCAGTATAATTATAAATATTTGTAGATTTGAGAGAAATAGGTGTCTTTAGACAACTTTTTGTGTATAATATTTATTGCGAAATAGGAAAAATAAAAATTTGTCGGTAAATCTAAATCCCGATCCCCACGTCCGTAACAATATATGAAATATCCTTTCACTATCGATGAGCAGACGTCTAGATTTTTTAACGTGAAAAACTATACGATCGCTTATATGATTCAAAGAGATTGTATAAAACGTTGTCTGTGCAATAAGTAATTTTAAAAATACATCTATAATTTATTACATCAATAAAATAAATAAAATGGTCCGCTGATAACCAAAAACCAAAAAGTAAATTATCGGCTGCAGATTGCCTCCGTATATGCACCATTTTGATACCGGATATATGGGGTGGTGACCCAGAATTGTCACTTAGGCGGCGTTCATACCCACAACATAAATTTGACCATTTTCGCCTTAATGCATACATATTATGAAAAAAAAAACTGCCAAAAAGATATATATTTTTACACAAAAAAAAAACACTAAAATATTGATGAAAACAAAATGAACTCGAATGTGCAAACTAAACGGTTTCTTGTAGGTATAAGAATCTTTAAGAAAAAACCAAATCATGGTGAGTCTTTTTATTATAGTATGGTTGTAATTTATATGCACAAATTGCTCATACATGGCACTGATATATAACTGTCAAAAATTATGAAAATAAATTAAATGTCTAATTTATATAGTAATATAATCCAACTTAGATTAAATATATAATTACAGTCAATTTTTCAACATACCAAATTAATGACTGAAAATCATTTTCATGATCCAATTAAAACGTGCCTTCAAAATTGAATTTTATACTGAATGATATTAAGCTCTCGATAAAATTCAGCTATATACTTTTATTATATATCTATTTCATAGCACAATACTTTTACAGTGGTTGGTGCAGATCGAACCAGTGTGCACTTGTATGTAGGCCACGTCTGAATGTCATAGACTATTTTAGGCCACAATACTACTAGTGTACTGCAGAAATAATATTTACTTGAATATGAGTAACATACTATTAGTTCTATTTAAGTAAAAAGCAAAAGTAATAAAAATAAATATGTATAATAATTCACCATAATAATGCACCAACCTGGAACAAATGTAAGAAGCCTACATAGCATTAATTGGTCACTTCATATTGTCAAAAAGTACAATTAATCACTTCTAAACTAGTAAGTAATCTATACAATTTTATAGCAACTGACAAATACTTTGCTCTTAATAATATCCATCCATTCAAACATCAATGGATCATTCTCCCGTCATGTCATATAACAGCAAATAAAAAAAGTTCAAATGGAATCTAACAGCGTCTTTCGGCACAAGCTGGTCATAAAAACAAAGAGACTATTATTACTCTTTGTATAACGATATCCGTTAAAAATTATGATTTGATAAATTATTTCAATTGAATTCTAACTACCAACTATATATTGTCTTATTTATATTGAAAGTAAATGATCATAGTCTATCTAAGTTTTAGCTTGGAGGTATTTTACAGTTGTTCATCAAAAAGCTTATTAATAATTTTGTGCCACAAATGATACCAGGTTTTACGAATTTAAATATTATTAATAAACTGTATAAACTTAATACTAAGTAAATGCTTCACTTCATGACTAACAATAAATGGAAACACCAAAATATTTTTAGTTTATTATACTTTATCGAAGTAACAATGTGTTCGATTTGAAGTGAGTCCTGTAAACTTCACACTCAATGCACTAAATCGGAAATATTAATGAATTTACGATAACGAAATCTGAAATTTTGATATACAATGGGCTTTACAGAAATATATATAATTTAATATAAGCCTTTAAAAATGTACACATAAGGTTAAATTATACATTAATACACTAGCTAGTCTGTAGCAACTGTTAGAAGCAATATAAGGCAACATATTTATAACTTATATGATAGTATCTCAGTCAAAATTAATTCATATTCGTTTTTATTGATATTCATTCATTCATCACTTGGTTTCATTGAAATACTTGATGATAATCCCTCTTAGAGTAGGATATGTATCTTAAAATTATATTTTATATAGGAAACACTTATTATTGTGTTATTATGTTGTATTAATTAAACTTCCAAATATTTTTACTGTTATAAAATTGCACATAAGGCAATAATTTGGGACCAATAATTTTCTGTTAGTGTTCACTTCATTCAGACATACACAATGCATTGTACATATAGTAAACTGCACATCTCTGATTGAATGTGTCAGTCCACTGCAACCACTTTTACTGGCTACCATCACAGTTAAAAAGCTGTTTGGATTATAATACTCTTGCAGAACTACAGTACATCTATTATTTATACTGCACAATAAGTTCTATTACTCAACTGCCAGTCTTCATTTGCAGATTATAACATTCCAAAACCATTCCTAAATACTACCATATTATCTACACATTAATTACCACAATTCGGTTGAACAATAGAGTGATACACAATCAGAGATATTGCCGCTAATTCGAATAAATAATGTTTCTACACAATACTACATTTCTTTACATCTACTGGACTGCGTAATTTTTATCATTCCTCTTGTAAAAATATGATCACTTCTGTAACCTATTGCAGTCACTTATGAACAAGCTTAACAATTCTTCTAGCGACGTATATTAACTCACAACTTACTTTACATATTACCACTGAAATGACATTGGTTATCGATAGTAAAATGGTTTAAATTTTCACATGTGTAGTACACGTAGTAGGCACTGAGAGGCGCTAATATCGCGCGGGCGCTGCGACGGGCGCCGGTGGCCTGCGCTAATGACCTTTCGCCGCTTCTTTCGCCGCCATAATTAAGGGTGTTAGAGACGCCAGAGGTCTTGCCATTTTTAAAAATGGATGCTAAAATAATTAACTTCTTTTAATAAAAACGAATATTTTCCAAATTGATCTTTAAAAAAATATTAGTTGATGTATTTAATAAATTAATTCCAATATATAATTATTGTATAGACTGATCTAGCATGCCCCCTAATTGCACATTAACATAAAACAAATAAGCATTCCCCAAAAAAATTGTTCAAACATAACGAAATTAGCTGTTGCCACATAGACTAAAGTTGAAATTTACTTAAAATTTATATAATAAACACGAGAATAAGATATCGTTATTTACAATATTTTATTATACTAATTAATTTAAATTTTTTGTTATACAGATAAATATTTCAGAATCTAAAATGTATAAGAAGTGTTTAAAGTATATATGTACTTATATCTAACATCATATATTAGATATAGTGTAATATGATGTGTATAAATAACAAAAAAAAATACCTTAAGCAAATCTAAAGCAGTTGCACGCCGTTCGACGTCAACTTCGAGACACTGATCAAGGAAATCTTGGAAGACTGTGCTGAGTTTCTCCTTGTCTTTAATATCGGGTTTTCCATTGGTAGCGATTAAATACAAAGCACGCAGTGGGTTTTCGTTCAAGTAAGGTGGTTCACCTTCGATCATTTCAATCGCCATAATACCTAGGGACCAAACATCAACCTAAAAAATATATTATTTTAATAATAACACACGAATAAATAATACCATTATATATATAAGATTTCTCCGTACTTTTGGACCATACTGCTTTCTCGTAACGACTTCAGGAGCCATCCAATACGGCGTACCCACCATAGTGGTACGTTTGTTCTGCTCGGGTGATATTTGCGCACAGAAACCGAAATCAGCTAAAAATAAACATCACGTTCAAACACTTAAATTTGTAAAAGCTAATCTGTAGCTTAAAGAAAATAGACATATTCTAACAAAAGAAACTTTCTAATTTTGCCAAAGAAAATAACAGGTCTTTAAAAGTTCATGAATAGGGGGTGAATATAACAGAACAAGCCCAAACATTTAATCTATAAAATGTATAATTACGATTATTTATTATCATGTATAATAAATATATGATTTTTTATCACAGTTTTGTGTTCGGCGTCTTATCAAGGTTTTTTTTAAACGAGGTTCGATTTTATTTTATTACCTTATATAAAAAAAAACTCGTGTTACGATGTATGTTCAGAATAAACTCCGGAACTACTAAAGCGACTTTGATAAAATTTCGTAACTATGTATAAGTTGAACCAAGTTAAGATAGTATCCCGCAAGGAGGGCGAGGAGCGGGTGTGGGAAGAAAACTCCCAAAACCCGCTCCGCCGAAGACGAAAGGGGCGGCGGAGGCGGTTGAAAGACCGCCTTCACCCCCCGAACGCAGGTGCGCGGACAACCGGTGGTGGGACGCCGGCGTTGCCCGCATTGCAGGCACCTGCACCGCCTGTGGACGCAGTTCTTGCGTCCACAGCTGCACCTCCCCCGACCATCTGGGGGAGGACAGGCGGGCCCGCTCACGCAGGCATCCTCTGACAGGGTCGTGGTCGTATCCGCAAGGCTTCCCATGACTCTGCCCGGCTCATCTGACGCCACTCTCACTCCGTCTTCGTCGTCCGATTCGTCGGGCGACGAGGACTGGGTTTGGGACGGCGGAGGAAGGAGCAAAGAGGACTAGCGGTTTACCGCCGCGGGTTTTTAGTGGGTAGCCCCTGGAAATAATTCTATTTCCAGGAAAAGTGCCCTTCTCAGGGCGCCGGTAGTTCCACACACGCATCCCTATCCCAGTGTACGGTGCAGCAATGTATTTTCCCCGCGCAAACAAAAAAAAAAAAAAGTTAAGATAGTATAGTTTTTAATTCGATTAAAAATCTTAAAATTTGTTATGGCGAGCTATAGCACGATATGTTGGTTATTTTTATGAATTGCTAAAAAATGGTGAAGTAATTCAATAGAACTTTTGTAATTTAAAATATTTCATTATAGTTATAAATCAATTTTATCTATTTTATTTACAAAATTTAATTTTTGTAAATCATTAAATTATTTATAACATTTTGTGAAGTTATTGATTATAATCTGTAGTTGAATACGAGATGAATAAAATGTAAACTGATGTCTACATTGGTTACCGTTAAAATTTTGGTGCAGTTTTATTCTGAATCCAATATGATTTAGTGTCCGTTAAACTATTTTCCATTTTATTAAGGAATATAAATTTGATTATATCAAAAAGATGAGTAAAAAATTAATTCAACCTTTTATAACTATTATGCCATAGCAAGGCTTCGCTGAGTCAACAAGCATATTTTTAAAATTAAATATCGTTTATAAAAATCAAATAAGGATTTGAACTATAAATATAGATTAGTACACATTTTTACGATTACACTTCGAATATTATGTGAACGTTACTAATTCTTATCAAAACAAAGTAATACAGTATTTTTACAAAACGAGGTGGCAAACAACGTCTATTAATCATAGAAAAACATTACGTTTACATGTATAGTTGGGCATTGGGATTAGAAATATCATATAGAAGCTATTTTGATAGAGAAGTTTCGACACATTTAGTGCCATTTCAAAATTATATAAGAGCATTCATATAAGTTAGTAAATTTTTCCCCAGAATATTTAAATTCTTATATACTAAATTATTCCAAATATTCTTAACGTAACAAACAAAATATTCGACACCAACAATCCATATTATTGACATGGATAACACACCACATAACAATTAGCTATGGTCTAATAGATTCCTCTATTGTTCTTGGGATTTTCAGTTTGTGAGACGCTTGTTTATAAAAAAAATAAGCTATTACCTTTTCATGTTCAATCAATAAATTCTCTTATCCATCGCTAAGAACACGCCATAACTTTGAAGGGCATTAATATTATATTTGGTAATATTATAAATATAAAAAAAAAAACTAAACATTAACAATAACTCAAATCTCATAACCGTTTACAATTTCTATGAAAAACGAGATGCAAGGGGCAAGCCATATGACAAGCCAGGGTGCTAGAATAAAATACGTGATACAATATCGGAAATGGAGTAAGGAGATTAGCACTGACATCATTTGTTTAGCGTTACTTTTTTTCACCTTAGATGCGAGGCACTGGTGGTGGATGACAGACACTATTTGGTTTGTAAATTAGTTAATGACCAGGAACAGTTGCGAGATTTATTTTAGGGTCGCGCGAAATAGAAATTCGAAAATAAGTTGATTATTATTTTAGAAAATATTTATTGTAACTGAATTTATTGTACGAACTTACACATTTATTTTATATTAAACTTTAATTTCATTATTTATTACTTTAGTTCAGATCGTTGTTTAAATTAGTAAGGCAAGCCAGGCTTTTCAGCTTGTGGGGCAGTACTACTACTGAATCTGTCATGATTGTGGTTTAATATTGGAAAAAGCTTTTCCTCAAAGAATGTTTCAATTTGATCTTATACATTAGACAATAAGTATATAATTTTATTTACATTTATACTTACTTAATTTAACCTGTCCATCCAAACCCAGTAGTATATTGTCAGATTTAATATCTCGATGAATAACATGGTTAGTGTGCAAGAAATGTAATGCTTGTAACACTTCGCGACACACTGCCGCTATCTGCCCCTCATCCATACATGTTTCCGTTACAACATCTGTTAACGAGCCACCAGCAAGGTACTCCATGACTACCCACAATTCCTGTTAGAGTAATTAATAATTTACATTTCACCATATAAATTTTTTGTAAATCATTCAGCATAGGCTATTCGGGCTGCAATATGACTCATCTGAAAATGTACATAAGTATGTACTTACTACAGACAAGCCATATAAAGGTCAGAAAACGAGGTATTGTTTTTCGCTTTTTTAATTTACAAACTTTTTGAGGGAGCATAGTGAAAACGAACATTATTCTGATATATAAATATCACCACACAGTAATAGTTCTTAGGTACAAGTACTAACACTACTAATGGGTGTTAACTAATAAGTTAATCCTATGTATGACACCTATGTAGGTTAATACTTAGCAAAAACAATAACTACTGTTCTATAAAAACTTAATAAATATACGTCCACCCCGTATTTATATACATAATTTTTCACATGATCATTTAAAAAATAATTTATAAAATCAGATTTACCTCATTAACAAGATAACTGTCTAAATAATTTACAACATTATTGTGCTTGTTCTCCCGCATAACTAGGATTTCATTGATTATAAGTTCTTTTTTAGGCTGTTGGCTTAGATTCATTTGTTTAATAGCAACTTCCATGCCAGTTGAAGTTTCGATAGCTGTATAGACAGTACCCGATGCCCTGCAGAATCACAATATACTTTATAGATTTTCTAAAAATGAAGATCAGACACTGAAAATATTATTGCTTACCCCTGTCCTATTTTTTCCATCTTGGTATACTTTCTATTTGGGTCACCAACACTGACAATAGTTCTCAATTTCTCTAAAATTTCTTCATCAGTCATCTTTTTCTTTCTTTGTTGTTGACCTGTTGCTCGTCTGTTAATTTAAAAAAAAACATGCATAATACCATAAATTTATAGATACCATAACAATAAGACCATAACTTTTGCTCCTATGGGAAAAAGTGAATAAAAAGTTTATGATATGACAATAACATATTTGATTACGTTGCAATATAGACTCATTTTGATAGTGTGGCCAATATTAAAGAATAGTAAAAATAGTAATGTCACACGAAATAGCAATATACAACAGGTAAAAAAATAGGAACTATTTATAAAAAATCGTAACAATAATCTGTAATGTAATGCAGTTATTAGTGTTGTAAATTCTATGTATTGATTGAGTTTTTTTTAACACTTTTTAAAACAATCAGCACTGATTTTTTTGTTATATACTGCTCCGCCTAATGATAACCGACCCCAATTGTAAATGTTGCCCTGTTGTTGTACATCCAAATGTTATTAAAAAATTATTTTATATATACATGTACAAAATATGCCCTGATCATTAAAACTTTTTTTATATAATAAAAAGATGGTATTAAGTTTTAGGAATGTTACCCAGTGTCTGTGTTAGTTTGGGCGCCATTAGAAGGAGGCGCGACTGGAACGTGTGGCTGGTGGGGCGCATGTGCGGGCGGTGTTTGTGGTGCAGGCGTAGGCGTTGGGTTTTTGTTGCGGTCCAAAGGTAGTGGGGATCCACCCAAGTCCACTCTACTACATATCTATAAAGAAAAAGATACTGTGCTTATAAACTTATAAATTATAAAATATCAAATAAAAACGAAAAATCAAAATAGCAGAACAGTAATAAGGAAATTATTTCAAAGTAAAGAAAATTTCTATATAAAATTGTTAAACCAGGTAATTAATGTATTTATAACATATTAATTTTTATCCATACATACAGAGTGTGTTGTTAATGCTGGATGAGGAATGTGTGGTGGTGAAGCAGGGGTTGGAACAGGCCTTGGTTGAGGTACTTCTACTTCCTCTATGGGTTTAGTATACTGAAATGAAGAATCGGACATTAATGTCTTAGTTTATTACTTAAGTTGCTAAAGATGTTCTTGTTCTGTCCACATAACATCTCACCTCTCATTAAAATTTCAAACTGTTTAAATTTTGGTCAAATTATCTGCTTATCAACACTTTAATATCTTATGATTGTTTCAATTGTTCTGCTAACACCTATTTTTTTATAATTTAAGGTGAAATTTACCTAAAACTTAATTTTATGACAGAACTTCCAAAAGTGTATCAATATACAGTAAAACTTATTTTTATGCTGTATTTTTCTAAGTGATGATAATCAAGTAAATGATGAACTGCATAAGAGAAGTAGGACATGAAAAATAATTCCATGAAAAAGAAAGATTTAAAGGTGTATATATATATAT
>DWQX01001397.1:0-28421 GCA_018245475.1 Pharmacophagus antenor | reverse complement strand
ACTGCCCGGCTCATCTGACGCCACCCTCACTCCGTCTTCGTCGTCCGATTCGTCGGGCGACGAGGACTGGGTTTGGGTCAGCGGAGGAGGGAGCGAAGAGGACTAGCGGTTTACCGCCGCGGGGTTTTTAGTGGGTAGCCCCTGGGTCAATTCCCAGGAGAAGTGCTCTTCTTAGGGCGCCGGTAGCCCCACACACGCCTCTCCCTCCCACGGGAGGGATACGGTGCAGCAATGCATTTTCCCCGCGCAAACAAAAAAAAAGGTAAAAAAATAATAGAATACAATATTTTTATGATTTCCATCTATATATTAATAAAATTTAACTGCAAATGCAAAAAGTTAACGTCCACATATGTTGCTAAGAGCGTGAAGAGGTTAACATTAATTTTAAAATTCCTTTTTTTTTAATTGAACTAGTTACAAGAGACTGGCCAGTTATAAAAACAAATACCAATATTGGACAGAGGCATACTCTCATATTATCAAAAACCGTGTAATTAGTTTTCGTGTAACTGTTCGTGCCATAGTGGTTTACCCAATATACAGTATTAATTGATGGGTTTACCGCTTGCATTATAACGTGGAGGTTCCGAGTTCGATTTTCGAGCTACTGGAGTGGTGGAGGCTGGATGCTCAATATTTTATATTATTTCAGCACAATATAAATAGTACACAAATTACACGATGGTTATGAATTAGTTACCTATAGTAATCTTCGTGAATAGAACATGCAGAAGGGTTAGAACCTTGAACAAAGTTTATAATATCGTAATAAAATAGATTTATCATTTTCTTGATGGAAACTGAATAGCCGTTTAAATTTTTTTCGTTATTTAATACACTTTCTAAATTTAATTTTCATCACACGGTAATCGTAAATGCCCATAAGTAGATATCTCAATTGTGATTTATTTTCGACACTGATTTGAAATAGCTGTTTGTTTGATTTCATACCCTGTATACAAATCATCAGATATGTTTTATGACACAGTTTCAGTTTCATTAATAAAATGCAACCACGTGTGAATTTAATGCTTTAATATAATAATTCAACTGAAAAACAATAAGATTTGCGCATTACGAATACGAATCATCAGTCAATGCCCTATCGCAAAACAATGACCTCGATTTGTATGTCCTAGAGCTCATTTGTTTTCAATAACATGGCGTCATGGACCATCCAGCTAAAATCTCGTCAATTTTGACTAATCATTGTGATCACAATGCTTCCAGAGTAGATAGTAGTTCCTGTTATTGTTATATAAATCACCATGAAGCTAAACTTGCCGATACCTATAAAAATGCTTACGTAATAAAATTCAAAATCATTAGTTGTTAAAACATTGCTGGTGAAGTTTCTCCACAAACAATAAAATGATTGTTTGTAGTAAACAATATATTTGCTTTTTTTTTTGTTTACAAATATTTATTTCTGGAATAAAAGCATCAGTGTACAAAGAAGAGTTAGAAGAACACTTAAAAGATACGGCGCTTGATGAGGGCGTAGAATCAGTTAAACATGACAAACAAAAGGGTGAGAAAAATCATCATATCGAAAGCCAAATTAAGGACAGTCATATTAATCAATATAGTAAAGCAAGTGATGATGGCAAGTTTTTAAAAAAAGTACACGATAGTAAGAAGACATTAGATAATGATGCTTATGCTGGATATAACTCCAAGCAAGACAAGAGTGAAGACAATGAAACATCGGGTTTTAAAAGGGGACACAAAAAAGGTCACCATAAACAGGGATTTCAAAATTCCTATCATAAAGATGAATCTTCCAACAAAAGCACATATTTTGACGATTTCAACGACGAAAATGACCAGTCTGCTTTTAATGCAAGAACAAACAATCATGATACTCAAGGTGGTAGAAGCTATAAAGGAGGTCATAATAATGGACATGAGTATGTACGAGATAATTATGATAATAGAGGTCATAATAGATACCGAAACAATGGCAATAAGCAAACTGATTATCACGATTACACAAAAAAACATTATTTAGATGACTACGAAAATTATAATAAGCACCGCAATAATCATGGGAGTTATAGAAGGAATAATATACGAAATCACCATGAATATCAAGTTCCACAGAGACACCAAGATTATGGTTGGGATCAACACAGATGGGACGAACGCAACCAATGGGGCCGCCCTGATTGGAACAGACAGAGTTGGAGTGATGATTACGGCGGTCCTGGTTATTATGACGACCGTGGTTTACGTCACGAAGGAGGTTATGGTTATGGTCCGAATCACGGATATGGTTACGAAGAAACTCAAACAAAGCCTGTGACAAAATATTCTTCTAATCCTCCAGTTATCGCACAAAGAAAACAAACCATTACCATCTATGAAGATCCGAGATATGATGACAGTAATCAAGGCCAATTGAGACGAGAAGAAGGAGATTATTTGCATTTGGATTTCCAACCGAGTCAGCAACGATACGCGAGCTATGATGACTCTTACAATGTACCAAACAGGGATAAAACAATGGAGGCTAGTAGAATTAATAGACTTGTTTACAATTATAGACGTCATTAACTTTAGTCTCTTAACAGATATTCCTAAAATTTGAATATACATTGCAACGAAACAGGAACTTACTCGTAATATTATATAATATAAAACATAACTATTCAAAAATGCTCTGTAAAGCAAATTAATACCACATTTTTAATGAAATAATAAAAAATGGTCATTTAAAATTATACAAAATGAATTTTTTAAATCCTTTGAGGAATACACGGAATATGCGAATATTAAAGAAGAATTGCTATATTGCATATTTCCCGTTGTTCAGTGAAACGTGAAACTTCAAATACAGGCACTTTGAAAGGGAAGATTCCTTGGGGCAGTCGCTACGTGATGTAGTTGATTCGGATGATTGATTTCAATATGGCACAATTGTCATGGTCGAACTGTTCGGGTTTTGGACCGTAACGTTTTGCACGAAATGGGGGTCGTCGGTCGAGGCGAGAAAAAAGTGTATCGTTATATTCAATATCTTTTCAAATATATCAAAATAGTGAACGTAGTTTTATAATATTAATAAGAAGCTAGCTTTAAATTGAGTATAGTTTACTTTTTTGTAGTTTTAATTTACGTATTAAATGTAGAAAAGATTTGAACGCTGAGTGTAATTTTGTTTTTTTAATAGTGATAATCTCTGCCTGTCGAAACTGTATGTTAATAGCATAAATTTGTAAATTTTCAAATCTTCATTTCAAATCCAAGTAAGAATTTCTAATAGGATACATTCTAATAATTATCAATTAATTGCATAATATGAATAATATTTAGAGATTAAATTTCATGGTTTGTTTAATTTTACTTATTTAAAACGTTTTTGTTTCTTCATCTATTAATAGCCGCCTGTCGACACTATAATAAATTTTTGAATAAACAGTTAAAATAAATAATTTTTAGAACAAATTGAGCTCTATTGCCCTATCCACGTTAATTAAAGGACGTTCCTATTGAGACACTAACCACTCGTGAATATTTTTCAGTGCTTTTATTTGTAATTTAAATTTTGCAACCCTTCGCTGTGGTCCTTCTTTAGGGGAGCAAACTAATTTAAACGTTAAGCTCCCTGTATAATATTGTAATAAAATATACATTCTAAATTTTTATGTATAGAGGATAAAGTATCACTATATTAAAAAAAAATAAGGGACACGAAAAAACCTTCTCAGTAATATTATAGATTATACGATCTCTAAAAAGAGTTTCGCTACTGTTAAAATGACTTTATCTCTATATTTATTAGTACACAGTTCGTATATTTGTAAGTTTGTATATTATAACTAAAAATTTTAAGTAATTTATTTAATAAATATAACAATAAATTAACAGCCAAATACTTTCATAGTACTAATTACATAAAATCACTAATAATTATTAATGTTAGAAAGATTACATGCAATGTTGTTGAAAGGAAACTGGCATGTTATGAAAGTAAGAACAATAGTTATAATCAAATCTCTTTAAAAATTTGTAGAAAGGTTGCTGTTCGGTAATTGAAAAATATATCAGTTACAAGTTCTCTTAGAGGCTTATATATATACTAAAGTTGCAATATGTAGTGTATGATTATTACTATACTTATATACTACTTTAGATTTAAGAACTTCAAAAAATTGCGCTATAATGATAAAAGTTTAAATAAGAAATGTAGTACCTATTAAAATGTCTGGCAAAACCTTTTCGAAAAGGATTTTTTTCTATTTTACGAATACTGTTTTGTACATCGCTGTTACAAATATGCATTTTACAGACACATGAATAAAGATGGGTTGGGTCAGACGAAAATTTAGTGGATATGCATATTGCCAGCCAATCTGCAATTGTAAAAAACCACCCACTTGCGATACTTTGTCCCGGTTGAGAGTTACCGTATCTGTTTGTTGAACACTTAATTAATTCATTTCTTTAAAACACTGACTTTTTAAATACCTTTTAAATTTTCTAGAAGAAAAAGCACTATAAATATGGTTATGTTAATCGTAAATAGGGGGAGGGGTTATTATTTTTAATACAATGTGAAATAGTAGTTGTGTAATAAAATATCTGTAGCTCAACAAAAAGTAAAACATAATTTGTTTCTTTTTTAAGCATATGCCTAATCCAGGCATAAGTTTTGTTACAAATAAAAAAGCATTTTTTTATGAAGTAATGTAATTTTACTCAAATTTATATCTACAAATTATTAAAATCTCATAAAAAAATATTGTATTCCATACGGCCACCTTTGACTTTTATACAAACCTTAATCTCTCTGGCCATGAATCTATGGATGTACACACTGTTTTTAAAGAAAATTTCGCCACTGCTTGCTCCAAAGAGACTCAATGTCGTGTTTTTTGGAGCATGCCATGTCCTTTAAAACTGACTATAATTTAAAGTCTAAAGGGTTGAGGTCTGGAAGAGATGAGGGTCAGTCTTTACTTCTTATAAAGTCCGGAATGTTCGTTTTAAGCCAGGCTTGGGTAATACGTGCTTTGTGACCAGGTGCAGAGTTCTGCTGGAAAGTCCACAGTATATTTTTAAAAAGTGTATTGCCGAGAGGTTTTATAATACGATCCGAGACTGTGTCTTGATACACTTTAAATTTTGAGTTGGCAAACCTTGTGAATCATGTAATAGATAGATGCATAGTTGAAAGAAATTTTCCGGAAGTTGTGCGTATGGTTTAGCCAATTTCTCACTTAAAACAGCAGTTTGTTTAATGTTTTGGATACCCTTGAACATTGACTTTTCAAAAAACTTTCCATTAGGACAAATTAAACATGCTACATAATAAATGGTAATTTAAGAAGCTGTTGCTGTTTATGGAATGTCATTTTTTTATTCTATTGAAAAATTACTTCTTCCGTGGCGCAGTGGTTTGTCCTCTAGCCTTGTCAAGTGGTAGTCTCGAGTACGATTACCGGACCTCAGAAGTAAAGTGGAGTCAAAAAGTGGTGATAGGGTTTTTTAAACCCGCCTGGCTAGTTACTAGCCCAATGTCATTCTGCCGCCATAACAGCATTGCTGTATTCCGGCAGTCCTACTGGTGAGAGCCAGATGTATTCTAGGCAAACACGCTTCACCATTTACAGCCTCATTGTCACTTAATATTTAGTGATAGTGGGGCTAAATGTAGCCCCTAACCGATAAAAAAAATTAAAATACTAATAATTTTGATCAACAAAAATTGGTATGGCAAAAGCAAAAACATAAAGGAGCTAAGCAAACCCTGATGTCTACTGATAAGGCTATTAATGATAATGAGACGCTACGGCACTGCGCACACTTGCGTTTGGACAGAAATAGGCATTGCGGTGGTACCTGCCTAAACGATCTCAGGAAACAGAGAAGTACTACCGCCTACGTCAGTGAGTGTCCTGCTTCTAACAATGTGACGCTAGTGAGGAATTTACACAGCATTATATTGTTTGTACGCATCTTAAAAAATTGGTTCGACCCGTCAATCAAAAATAAAAAATAATATTTGTGAAAGAAAAAGTAATTATGAGTGAAAAAGTAAATAAAACTGTCACTCGGTGCCAGTTTATTCTCGAACCAGCAAACGAACTAATCGCAGTACCCACTCGTTTTATAGTACTTGCTAACGACTTATCTTAGTACACTAAAGCAATTTCAAAACGACAACCGAATAACAAGCCAATAATCGTTAGCAGCGATTGGAAAACAAAACTGTGATTATATGGCATTATCTGCCGTAACTCGTGGCCCATTTTATCTCTCTCTTGCGTATTTGTTTTTGTATTGTCATCTCATTCGTCTCGGGAGAGCTTCGTCGAGATAGAGTGACATTACTTTAACGAACTTTCGATGTACAGTGTTGGTGGGGCTGGTTCGAATACGACTTAAGATAGATTTTGTTTTAGGTGGTTTGGGTTTTGAATGAACGTTTTTCGAATGATATTAAATAAGTGTGTCTAGGTAACTTTTAGGATGAATACAAATAATTAACAATGTTGATTTTAACAAGTAATCAATAATGTTATGAAATACTTACCTGAAAAAGTGGATAGAAATAAGCAATTTCATGTATTTGATGAAATATAAAATCATTTTAATGTTAGTATATAATTTTGGTCGTTAGTAACAAAATCACAAAAAAGTGTTTTATTTTATAATAAAAATTTGAAATAAATTTTTAAATTGGAATTCTGTCAGTGCCAAATTTTTATTTATCCTCCATGTCTGCTCGCTTAGCGGCGTATAATAGGGCTGTCTAACGGAGGATCAAACGCCATTATACAATGTAAAGTAATTTTCGTACTCATTGTTCAAATTATATCTAACCAAAATTCATGGTTTAGGTATCTATCCGCCCTACAACTTCCGTAAGTTAGCATACTACAATTATCTGTAAATTAATACCCAAATGTTAAAGTTGTTATGCATTAAAAATAATACTAATTCAGCAATTAACAACTTAAGATTTATATTGTGCAAACTTGTTCGTATGGTGTCAAATTTTATATCATAAAACAGGAAACTTATTTTCTAAGCTCGTGCGCCGCCCCAGCCGCCGCCAATGCTCGCCGGAACAATGAAGACGCAACTTGCTTATCTCAGTCTCTGTTTATTGTCTGAACTTCGCTCGATGGCCGTTCTGTTGTAATGTCTACGTTAACTCGGTTTAGATGAGTAACTCTGACATTTGTTACATGACGCCGTTTTATCCTTGACGACTTTATTATTTTATCACGTTGGAAAATAAGAAAAGTAACGTTTTTTTTTTAACGCTTAAGTAAAAAGTATATACGTATGTACATAATGGGATTTTTTTCATAAAGAAATACGATGTTTTTTCATGTTTATTCTAATTACAGTTACATATTCTGAGTATTTGTATACCATTTAAAAATAACAAATTAATTAAATGTCACACTATGAGTTGTCATGAAGAGATCGTTTATTAAATATTTATTAAGAACTGTATCGTCACTGAATTAATATTATTTAATTAGTAAATAAAATTATATGAGATCTATTAATTTCATTATCTTTAACGTCCCGTACATATTTGATAGATGAATCAAATTATTTTAAGTCGATACGTGTAAAGGGGTCCAAAAGGGGTATTCGTTCAGTCGTGACGAATCCGCTGCCTGTAGTAACTAATTGCTACAAAATTAACGCTCCTAAGGGAGTTGTCGCCTCGATTTTGTTTTAATCGAAATCGTCTGAGCACGGTGACGGAATGAAATGACGTCGATGCCAACATTCCTGCAAGTATCCCATTTACGGAAAAAAAATTGACAATGGCGGTTTGCGCAGTTTTTAATGTTGTATGGCTTTGCAAAGCAAAGAGTTGCCAGTACAAGTTTAATAAAGAAAGAATAATTATCGTGTCACTTTTTAGGTTTCACATTGTGTTGTTTTCTTTTGACTAAAAATTACTTTTGTTAAAGGTTGAAACGAATCCTTATAGTTTTTTTTTGTTATTTCAACTTATAAATGAACGTTTTTCGGGTTGAACAAGACTTGATATTATTACTTTGATTAAGATTATGGAAAGCTTTCTATTTACATTAGTCATTGACGATTATGTAGGCACCACCACCGTTTTGTAGGCCTCTCAATTATCTTCTTTAATCGCAATATTTAATTGGTTAAATAACTTTAAAAAATAAAATTTTTTGTGGTTAATGTACTTTTAATCTTAAAAAGATAATTTTGATCAATGTTATATTTTGAGATAATATATTATTTTCACATCGTCGGGCCGTAAAGTGAAATTACGGCCTATATCGAAATACTAAAGTGCTGTTCCAAACACAAATCAAACAAATGTCGGAATAATTTACGAACAGTTTCGAGTTAAGGTAAAGTTATCGGTGCTTGTATACGTTGTTTGGTTATGGCGCGGCTGAATATGTTCTACAAACAGCCTTCAGGTAAGTTACGACGGCCCTTGTGTGCAGTTTTGCTTATTACCGAGTCCAACATGGCCGCCGCTTGATAAGATTTCGGTTTGTCTTAGCCGGCATTCGTGCCTTGGGGCGATCTTAGAGCATTTGAGTTGATGCCACATGTCGTGTACATTACTGAGTACTCGAAGCGAAATATTAATAATATTATTTTGCTATACATGTTAGATATAATAATTTATGTTAATAAGACAGAATTTTGTCATAAATTGGTGACATGAATAGGTTTCTTAATTTGAAACGAAGATTTGTGGTTTTTTCCTTTTCAGAGTATAATGTATATCCTCGTCTAAATTGCAAATTTTGATATACGTAAAAAAGTTAGTATTTTAAAAAACTTTACTGATAACAGTTTTTTTGTGGAAATTAACAAGAAATTATAACCACTAGATTTAGCGGGCCCGTCATTTTGCGGTACAATCATATATAAAAAGTTGCGTATACTAATAAGCGATGAGTTTTTATTTTTTTTAGTCCCTGAGAACATTGTTCTGAACCTTTCATTGCAAAACAGAAAAATAATAATACAATAATCTACAAAATAACTCGAGACTCCAAAAGAAATTGATACAAATGTGTTCGTAAGTTAGTGTTAATTTATACATTAATACAACTTAGTTTTTCCTAACAAGTCAATAAGACTGTTTTTCAAAATAATATATATACAAAAAGGATGAATTTTACTTATATAATAAATAAAAAGATTGATTCCGGCCAGGATCGCACTGGCGGCCTTCCGCGTGTAAAGCGGATGTGATAACTACTACACCACGGAACCAGGTCCATTAATGTCTTTTATGAAATATACTTGGTCGACAAAAATTTTACCACACAAATGTGAAGAATGAGTAGTGTATTGTAAATATAAAAATGCTATTCTACAAATGGGAATGAAGATTTGTCTTTAGTAAGTTAGTGTCTAAACTTTAAATTTATCCTAAAGCTGACTATGATATTGTGCTGAAATCTTATAAAAATAAACTCAAAGCACTATAAAACATTTTTAATAAATCAAATGTTTCACAGTGGAATCTTATTTTTGTATATACACTGTGTACGCAGTCGAATTATTGCTTAACCCATTCGCTGCCAAGCCTAAAAAATTATATGAAGTAATGCCCATTGCTATTTATATTTTGAGTGTTATTGTTTACCAAAACCCTGTTATTTCTTGGTAAGAGCACATATGTTATCATACATAATCATTTACAAGCAGAAAACCAGACGAGTATACTTGTCGTTGGCAATAGAGAGGCAGAAGGACTCGATATCCTTTTTCGTATTTGCGTACGTTTTAGTATAAAAACAAATAATAAATCACGCAGAGGGATAAAATAAATAAAATGGAATAAAACGAGACATATTGCGAAAATTGGCAACACTTAGAAATTCACTATTGTCTATTACAGTGTCTCAGCAGATAACGGGATAAAGTAATACCGCTTATTTTGTTTTCATTTCGAGCTGGGTATTATGTATAATAAAACATAAAACATATTGTAAGGTATTTCACAAATGGTATGGCAAGTGTAGATCGTTCAGATCAAATATTATCCTACTATAGTGCTATGAGAATAAGTCTTCGTTGGTATAAAAAAATAGCTGTACAAATCATAGAAATGGCTGTGCATAATCCATATATATTGCATTGTCAGCAAGCGAACGCAGAAAAGAAAACATCTCTTCAATTTAGAAAAGAAGTTCTACAATATTGGTTAAATGGAAGCAAAGATGCAGTCATTCAATATCATCAATATACGTCAATCATACCCCAAAAACAAAGTTACCTTCATTATCTTGACGCTTTTCCTCCCACATAACAAAAGAAAAAGCCAACTCGCAAATGTAGAGTTTGTGCAACGAAAAGCAGGAGATGTAGAGTTGAACTCGCAAATGTAGAGTTTGTGCAATGAAAGGAGACTCGATATTACTGTCGAGCTGTCTGATATACCTCCATTATGTATTGGACTTTGTTACAAATCCTATCATGAAGATAAGGTATCATAAGTGATTTGGTTGCTATAAAATTTTGTTATAAATAAACGATGAAGTTGATTTTTGCGTGAAAGATCATTCTCTTTAAGAAATAAACATTTGGCAAAAAGAAATTGCTAATTCAAAAGCCTGCTAGTTATAATATATTCAAAGTAGGACGAGTATACTCGTCTTGGCAGTGCGGGATACCCTGCTAAAGACGAGTATACTCGTCCTTGGCAGCGAATGGGTTAATTGAAAGACCATTTTGCGATGTTATATAAAACATGCAAGAAAAATTTATAATGTACTATTTACATACCACGGAAAGTCCTAAAATTTTACAACTTGTCTTACTGTATTATAATCATGATGCAGGATTTGGTGGAGGCATTTAACAGAAGCAGCTTAACCAAGTTGTGTTATCTCTACGAAGTTCAGAATTTGTAAGCGCCTGGAGGCTTTACGCAAAATATGAGCCTGTCTTACCCCGCACTTTGTATTGCTTCTGCCTGACAATGAGATGAGGTATAGACACTTTGAATATAAAGTCGGTATTCACATCGCTGAAACTGTTTTAAACATAACCTTTTTATTTGTGACAAATATTTTCCTGTTAAAATAACCTTACAAATAAGAAGGAAAAAGTGATGAAAATTAATTTTAATATCTCACTATAATGTAATTTTTTTCCTTCTTTATAATCGTACCAAAATTTTGTTTCTATTACATTTTTTTTATTGAAGTGGTTAAATCTGGTAATTTAACGGCTTGTATTATGGTATTGCCATTGAATAAAGAATTCAGGTTATTTGCAACAAAAGAAAAAGCAGTACTAGTCCATTTAATCTATTTTAACTGCAGAAAACAATAACATTAGGAGAATTTGATGTTTATATTCATAATTATTAGTGAATTATAACACGGATATTTTATTTTCTAGTAAATGAAATGAAATAATGTTTTAAGTGTATAAATAGATTTTATATATCTACAATGTAATGACAGGTTTAAAAAATGTCTGCTCATCGTTTTGAATCAAAATTGCCTTTGCGTCTTGCAATTAATTTAATTACATCATAATAACATCGGGTAAAATTAAATTTTAAACCCTTCCTGGAGATATCAAGTTGAGCATCGTATAAATGCGGCCATTTCTCATTTTAACCGAAGCAAAACTTAATAACCCTACTGGAAACGCAATAATTACCAGCGTTCAGTGCGAGATTCGGGAGAGAAATAAATGAGCACCATCAAGAGACTCTCGTTTAGATATTTCATCCCCCTTAAAGAAGACGTTAGCGGGAGCAACGGTGTGCCACCGATGTGCATTCTTCCCACGCGTTTGGTCAAAGATAAACTTTTTTAATATATTCTACCACGTACGATCGCGTATCGAACGCTGTGGCGTTCCTGTAGGGCCAGTTCAGACACTTGAATAAACATCAAATTTTCTTGAACGGATACGAGCTAAACCTGAAAATTTCAATTTTTCCTCTTGTTAAAACAGTAGTGTCGTAGATGGTGAGGCGTCTTCGACCAGTATACTGGCTTTCACATGATTGACTACCGGAACACAGCAAATCTGTAATGGCGGCAGATTGACAATGAGTTGTAGCTAGCAGGAGCAGGTTAAAAAAATCCTACCACTATTCAGAGCCCACTGTTCATGTCGCCAGGAATCGAACCCGAAAGGCAACAAGGCGAGCAGTAAACCATTGCGTCTCGGAGGCTATTTAAAGAGTAGAAGTGATGAAAATTACTTGATTATTATCACTTTTAACCTTCCTTGTTGATTTGAGATATAGCCCCAATTATAATTCATTGATTTTAGTTTTATTAGTTAGTGCTATAGCATAGCAAGTCGAGCTTTTTTTTCTTGTATGATTGTATCGCAGCTAGTCGAACTTTCATAAAATAATTATATGGAAATGTTAATTGAAATGTAGTGTAGTTGTCACTGTGACTAAACTAAGTAAATATAGGATACGCGTAATATTTCTTTGATTATTTTTGACATATAAGTACATACAAAAATTATTCAAGTATTAATATTTACGACTATGAGCACTCTAGTATATATTAACAATAATAATCTATTATTTTATCCAATAGCTTACTATATACACATTGTTGCTATCTTTAATAACTTTTGAAAATAAGTGTCGTTTCTTTACTCTTCCGTGCAATACTCTTTGAGAAGTGCTCACCTGACAAATTACCGTCGTTCTCTGCAATCCTCACGTTTGTTTTTGTTGAACTGGGGTTGTTTTCGTTAGTAAGGACTAATGTATGATGTAACTGTCCGTGATATATTTCGGAACGTGCAAATTGCAAATTTAAAGAAAAGTCAATACGTGATAACTAAATGGACGATATCACGATATTGTTACTGAAATATATTATTAGAGCATCTATTTTTAAAATGTAAATTCTGCTTTTAAATGATCGCTCCTGCTAATGTTAGTAAATAGAAAACAATAAATTAAAAATGGGTGTATATGTTATTTATTATGTTCATTATTTAGTAGACACTGTGTTGAATGTTCTTAACACATTTTATATACAATTTATTGTATCAAATTTAATAAAATAATTTCGTATTTTATATAATTTCGTAGTGTAAGTGAAACTTTTATATTAAAATATATCTGTTGTTCAATAAATATTTTGCAACATATTATAACTAATATAAACACAGATACATTTTAAAAGCGTAACTCAACTGACAAAGTCATGCTGAGGGCTAAGGTGTAGACCACTCATCGGTTACATTTGCAGCGATCTTTTAACCACGAAAATTTAAAACCCTGCTATTGACAAGTACTCGTACTATTATTACTCATCGATTCAAAAACAGAGATTTTATTAGTTTAACGATAAATAACACACAAAAATAGAGATACATGGTCTATGTATGTCTATCTGCGTTATTTTTGTGCAAAGGTTTTGAAAAAATGTCATCACGAAGTAGAAAAGGAAAGAAAATTTTTAGGGCAAGCCCTTTTCGCAGCACATACGAATGTCACGTATCCAACACATATCAACTAACTAGATGCCGCATGTGCGGGTTTCGGAAAATAGCATGAAGAATATCAACTCAGAATTCATAATAAATTATTCAAAACACTTTCAGAACATGTTCACAATAAGTTATTTCACTACGTAGGATTTTTTTTTCAAAACATGTCGAAAAGGTTGAAAATTATAAATGTTTTTTATTTAAAAGTATGCCTAAACCGTCTATGAATTAAATTTAATGCGTTTGTTTCTATTATTTCACAAATTACTCAAAATTTTCTTGTTGTCCTACACGGCATTTACACAATATTGTTAAAAATATATCTGTAATTTAAATATTTGGTTGTGGTAAGTAATAAATTAAGAAAGTTCTCTATAAAAAAAATTTTTACAGCAAAGTATTTTTTTTTGTTGAATTCCGTTAAATTAAACTTATGGTTGCACAAGTTGTTTGTATTGACGTTGGTGTTAAGATTAGAGTAAAACTGAATTAATGTAACGCGTTTAAAATTCAAAGTGAATATGATAATATTATTTTACGGGTGACAAGAGTGCTGCGGTGTGGAGTACGAAACAAAAGGGCTGTAACATTTTATTGCCCGCAATCGCAGCCAGTAAACCCTGAGATAGTACTCCCGCCAACAATTAAAGTGTGTAGATAAAGCTTTCGGATTTGCTACGATTCCTTTGCTTACTAAAATAAAAGAGATTTGCTTGTTCTTTGCTTCGATAACGATAGTAATAGCAAAAACACTTCTAATGATTGTATAAGTAAATTCATATTTTTAAGTGTGATATATTGTGATACATTGAATTGATGTCAACATTTTTTCAAAGTTGCATTAATAATTCGACTTGTTAATGATATAACTCAAGAAAATATTTTTGATATCTATAGTTTAATTTTATTTCAATTATTGTCTGCAAGTTATTATTTGTTCATGAAGGTTTCCTAATAATTTATTTCTATTGATCATTTCTTCTTGAAATTTCTAAAAATAAGCAAGTTGTAAGTCTTTATTAAGAGAATTGAAAATCATGACGTAGTACTAGTATACATGATTATTTATATTATATTATTTTTCTTTTTCATAGAGAAAAATATGAATCATATTTTATCTATGAAAAAGAAAAAAATAACAGACGTTAATATTATACAGTCAAATAAATCGGTAACAAAGAGAAGCATTAAATCAATTACGTACTTTCAATAATGCCCCGTGGAAGGGCAATTTAAATGAGCAAGGGCTAATAACGCTAATTTTCGCTGCCCATTGTCCATGTAATAAAATTTTATCAAACACTGTCTGAACAGGGAGTCCCCTTTGATTGTTCAGATAAATGAAACGTTCGAACTGGTGGATGTAATTTTGTCGTTAGTGGTTAGCCGATATGAAATATCTGTAACTTTTATTTGCATATTTTATCGCTTGAAAATTACGTACCTTTTTTTAAATATTATTTAAATTATTTTACGAATATTAAGTAAGTAAGATTTTTTTATCTGTAAGTTTGACCATAATAATTTAAAAGAACAGATGAGTCAATTAAAAACAATTTGAATTGGTATTCATCCTATCTCTTCTTTTACACTTAAAATTTCTATAATATCACAAGATCAAGTGATAAATGTTGATGATGATAATTAGTGATAAATTTACCCATTACATCAAAGCTCAGCTATGAATGTTTACACAGAAGCACATTGCGTCCATCGCTTCGTAACATTGGATTGTACCTCGGTGATATTGTCATTTCATTAGCTACAACGGTATTCAAAGATGATGAAGAAGATGATGAACACTTTAATCTAAAGGAGAATGGACTTATGAACCCAGTGGATGTTTAGGGAGAATTACCATCAATGTGATTATTATAATTTCCTTACATGAATAAAGTAATACAGATTCCAAATGTAAATTCTGCCCTTAACAAATTAAGCGAAAATGTTAATCGCTCACTTAAAAAAGATTCCACGCGGAAAGTTCTGTTCGCCCACGCTTCCTCTGGGGTTTCCCAATGGCTGATTTTCATATTGACAGCATCCTAGGAGCGGAACTCACCTCTGTATTTTAACAAAAATTTCGAAAACTGTGATTCGGTATGAGGTTGAATGAATTCTTAAAGGTCCGTGACCTACTCTCTTAGAGTTAAACAGTAACAGAAATTCAATGGTATTTAAATATCGAATGAAACATATTTACGAGTACTGATTAAATTTGTATGGTCGAAAAACATTTGCAATATTTATTATTAAATGTACTGGTGTATAATTTAATTAAGCATTATCGGAATAAGTATTGGCGTGCGTTCAAATTTCAAGTGCCGTAAAAGCGTAAAATGCTTTTTGAAAAAATACTTTATTACAGTTTAATAGCATTCCCCACTAGTAGGTGGCCCGTGGTCCCACCCAGTGACTTTGATATTTTCGACGGCATTAATTAAAAAATTATAAAGCTCCCCTCACTCCCCGCCTCGCGGCCATTGTTCGTCCCCACAAAGCATTTACATCGCGGAAAAAGATAAATATGCGAGACGCAGGTAATTGCGTACGCTTTTATTGAGCTGTTGTTTGATTTCAAAGGCTTTTATTGCATCGTTGTTTACTAGAAATCAATATCCGCGATTGCTTAACGAACTCCCGTGATTAATAATTATATTTGGTTTTAAGACACAATATTAATATAAGAGTTTTGTAAATGAGACGCATGGTAATACGTTATAATCTTTTATTGATTAAATATTACTAGCACTATTAAATCTACATTGTTGTTGCTCAGGTTAGAGGAGGCTCTGTATATCACTTTAATGCTAATATTTAATATTTGAATTATAAAAGTAAACAATTGCTATAGTTTTACAATTGTAAATGAAGGAAAATAAGAAATAATATATGGTTATACGGTTGTTGTTAAAGTCCCAAATGTGTATATTGTGACTTATAATGGAAACGGCTTGAGGCGATGATTTTCGGCAACAATGAATCCCACAGGGTGGTCGGAGTAATTATGATTGAGCACAAAATGGATAAAAATAAG
The DNA here is from genome assembly GCA_018245475.1 of Pharmacophagus antenor. Classification (NCBI taxonomy): domain Eukaryota; kingdom Metazoa; phylum Arthropoda; class Insecta; order Lepidoptera; family Papilionidae; genus Pharmacophagus; species Pharmacophagus antenor. The sequence continues at coordinate 11,923 of DWQX01001397.1, read as the reverse complement.
GCGAGGTATTGTTTCAGACATAATTAGGGTTTGTGGTCCCGGCGGGCAGCGCTCAACGCGCGAACTGCAAGTCACATTGTTTTAACGCCAGTATCGTATTTTAACAATTTATTGTTTGGTTTATTTGATAATCTCCGGGGCACTGTATGTTTAGATAAGTTAAATATATTTTATTACAAAGAGCGACAAAATTGTGTTATTTAATGCGTCTTAGATGTCAACAAAAAAATTAACTAGTAGGGCTGCAATCATTTTTTAATTTGATACATATTGCTTACACGTATATTTGTGAAACGACTCATATTATCCGGTCATCAAAACGATGTTGCGTGTTTGTACACTTTTCTATATCATCTTTGTATATATTTCATAAAATTTTAATGAGCATACGTATGTTAGTAAAATGCATTATACATATTATTTACATAAATAGCTATTTATAAAACTGTGCTGATGAATTAACGAAGACATAGCAATATCGCAATTGTTTACGTATAATTAACACATTAAATGCGAAATTTGTGAAGTCAAAATAGATTAATATCAAGACTTCCGTCGTAGCTCGTTACAATATAACACGCGCAGGGACTCGATTATGAATATTAATATGGCGGCGACATCGGCGCTGTCAGTTTAACGTTAATTCGTATAGACAAAACTTCCTCCTACATTTTGATACGTGCATCTAAGGAGAAACTCTCAACACAGATCGTAGAGGTTTTTACCTCTTATTAATTTGGAACAGTCTTCAGCAAGAATTGCAATTATCTGATATATGGTTTGAAATGTTAATTTTTAGATATTTGTATTGTATTAACTGAACACGCCCGTTTTGCTAAGCACTAAAGCAAATTGAAAAAATAAAAGGAGAAAAAATAAATGAAGTTACTAATATAAATAAGTTAAATCATTTATTCCGCAAAGTATGGCCAGTCTCAATCCAAAACGTTTAGTAATTTTGTGGTGATTGACGATCAAGAAAAATATTTTCGTTTTATATATATATACTACAAAGCTACCTATCCGTTAGCTTTTTTTAGCTTAGAAATGTTGTAAAAGCGCTGAATTGAAAAGTTTGTTTCCGCTAAATTCGAGCGGACTTAAATCCGTTCACTTCGATCCTCATTGCTCCTTAGATAAAGCCATAATTAAGGGCCTTCTCGATCGATTAAGTTAAGCCGAGTTTAAATAGACGTTAACTCCGAGAGAAAGGTTTACTCCGGCGTGAAATGGCATTAGGTTTTCTCGCGTTTTATGCGCCTCGAGACGGGAGACGAGTCGCTAAGAAAGGGGGATTTAATGGGAGATTGACTTAATTACGCACCATCGTAAATTAGCGCGAGTATTTTTGACTGATACTTTATAAAATATTTTTTCAATTAACTTACCAAAATTTTAAAAATTACGTATTTGTGAATTGTTTAATACATTAATTGTGGTACGCGATTACGCAAACATCATCAACACTAATTACTTTAATTGAAGACTTCGTTATGCTCATTGTAATAAAATAATATTTTTTTACTGTCCTTAACAAAAAAAATTCCTGATTCGATATAACAACATTCAATATAATTCTTTGTGAGTACAGCGGCATTGGATCGTTAAAATAACTAGATGAGTATTAACACAGTTGGAGAATATTATTTGTTAGTATTGGGTTAGATGTAGGTTAGGTTGATGCTATGATCGGTTGACATAATATGTTTTTAAAGGTTTTTGTTTCTATTTTTTAAGCAAAGGCAGTAATTTTGATTTTTTTTTAAAATTCTTACTTACTATTATAAATATATAATATATGTAAATTCAAAAGTAAGGCTAAAATACCCTGGGTATTACATTTGAATTATTTTTTTTTTTAACTAACAAGCGAAGTCACGGCTAAGTTTTCGCGTTATTACTAGTTTATAGCATATTGTTAGTACAGTATTAAAACGGTAATCATTTTATTTATTATCGACATTTAGAAATATATGGTCGTCACTAACATCTTTCGTGTTTGACATTCATTTTCTTATAACGTTATGGATTCACGTTGATATAAATGGTGTTCTAAATGTCAGTTTGACCTTATGATAAGTGCTGGGCCACCCCTGTATTGTTGTACGACAGGCTTGTGTTTGATCTTTGAAAGGTGCCCTTTACTTGATTGCCGTCAATATGTCTGGTAGAAGCTTTACACGTATTTATTATGCGCAGGTTTATCAAAAGGTTGTTCAACTCTTAGAATATACTTTTGATTTAGTTTTTTTTTGTTATTAATGGGTTAATACTTCGCCTCATTTTCAAATAATATTAATTGATAATAAGGCCGTAGTTGGTGAAGCATGCTCACCTAAATATGTCTTTTTTTTCTCATCATGTCGTATGTGCCTTCGATAGCTCAGTTGGTAGAGCGGTGGACTGTAGTTGGAGAACGGTTGATATCCATAGGTCGCTGGTTCAAATCCGGCTCGAAGGAATCTTTTTTGTTTTAAGTATATATTATACATATTTGTGAAGTGGAACAGAACACTTTAAAATAGATAAGATTGAAAAAAGTTAAAAGAGGCTTTAGTCGATCGGCAAACAAATCTGCAGTAATTAAAAAGGACGAAAATGCGAAACTAAGATTTATTTGTTATAAATTATAATACATAACATTTATGTATTGAATTGAAAACAGATATGATTAAAATGCTATTTCATTATTATTATAACATTAAAAGACGAATGTTTAAAATCTTAAAGTTATAAAAAAATATTTAAATTTAAATACCACTGCGAAAATCTTGATATTTTCGTCGTCCCAATAAACACCCAAACACTAATAGTTTTTTAATCAACATAAATCTTGCATCGGCTGGCGTTCGTTACGTTGTGGCGCTGACTGATAGTGTTCATGATGATGGTGATAATTAATAAAGTATTATATTTTGAAAAGCATACACAGAACATTTAACATATAGCGGACTCCTAATAATTCTATTAGTTGTAAGTTCTCTCGTTACCTATACACTATAGAAGACAAGTGTATAAAATGTTTATGTCAGGCCACTTAACATCAATTGAAATCGTAATGTTGGGTAGTAATATTTATTTTTAACACGGGTACGCGACTAGTAGTAGACGTATCGGAAGATAATTGACTAGTATTATCTATAACTATGGTGCTGTCCTTTTTTCATAGGAAAATATTATATTGTATAATCTTTCGCAGCGGGGGTAGTGGAATTATGCTGAAGGCTTGCCGTATATGTATGCTTACCTCAGATTAAGTGACAACGAAGCCGTAGATGGTTCATTCACAATACCTCTGACTCTCACACGTAATAGTGCCGTGCGTCGGCAATGCTGTTATGGCGCCAAATTAACATGGTGGGTGGTAGCTAGTCAGGCGGGTTATAAAAATCCTATCGCCATTTAAGCCTTTCTACTTCAGTGGCCCGGACATAGAACCCGGGATCTCCGCATTACAAAGCAAGCAGGTACACCACTGCGTCATGGGGGCAGAAGAAAGTTCACGCTCTCTCCACTCTTGTACTCGTAAGGTCGGAACTATGGTAATACTTTCGTTTACTATCATAGTTTTAATGGAATTTGGCATAGAAATGCTGTATTATGATTACTAATTCTTTATAAACTGTATAAAATGATCAGGGGTGGCGCAGTGCTGCGCTGTGCTATTATCGATAAACAAGTGTAAAAGTTACAATGAAATTAAAAGTTATCGATGTTTTTATTTGATAGGAAACTAAATTAATAGTTTTTCAATAATAAACGAAAAAATAAATAAAATATATTTATTGACCAAATCTAAATATCGATCCTATGTCGGAATTATCTTTGACGTCTACATTAGTTATAAATTTTTTGCATACACACAAAAGAAAAAACATAGTTATAGTTGTGTTATTTTGTCCGTGCTGCCTGAATCGAAAAATGCACAGGAAGGGCAGTGCTTCGCAGTGTCGTTATCGATAAATGTAGTCGTAAAGGTACAGTTACAAGGTACCGATATTTTTTATACGACCTATTCACGCCAAAAAAACGTAAACAAAAAAATAATTAATACCTTCGAGCCGGATTTGAACCAGCGACCTATAGATATCAATTGTTTACCGTCTACAGTCCACCGCTATACCAACTGAGCTATCGAAGATGTGACGTGGTGCTGAAAGAAATTAAATACTTTCTACTTCGTGCGTGTTATACAAGCTTGTTACGTAGATGCATACGTCAGCTGGGTAAAAGTTATCGACTGTTGGCTTATGCAGGCTATAACGTATCACTGACGTGCGTATAGTAGGTAGATATGCAATGGTAGGCTATTGATACATATTCAGTATAGTCAGTCAATATGCATTAAGTATTAAACAGTCAGAGTATCATACGTAAGCGCATCTTAAGACAAATTTGAAATGACTCTGTTCTCCTAAGCTTTGTCCTTCTATTAAAATTATATACCCAGATACCGTTAGGTTTGATTGTAGATAAATAAATAAATAAACATCTGGGACATTTCAAACACAGTACTCTGACCCCAAGAGAGGTAGCTAAGCAGCACCCGTAGTATGGGTTATCAGATACTGATATACATACGTAAATATTTTTATATGACTACTTAAATATAGGTAAACAACCAGACGCAGAACAAACTCAAAATTTTCTTCACGCATATGTTTATCTTGAGTGGGAATCGAACCTGCGACACCTGGCGTACAGGCAGAGCTACTATCACTACACCAAGGGGCCAGTCATAGATAGTAGATTGATGCTTGTTTACAAAGTATAAGGTAATAGATTATTATTTTTTTAAGAAAAAAAGGTTTATGGGTACTGGTGGTAAATTTCCGAGAACAAAGTTTTTTTTTGTTATTAGGTGGGAAATTTTCGAAACATAACCTGCCTTCTGGGAGAAAGTCAGTGTTATGTGGGATTTTTATCCATAAAAACTGTCTCGGTGGTCGACCTCAACGTTTTGGAGGAGTCGCGGGATCTCTATTCGGAACACAATCGCAGCCACTTAAACGCTACGCGATGATGGTAGCCCGTCCCAGAGTCATCGTCGACACGATTGCTGGCAAAGAGAGCTTTAGTCCGATCTCGTCAACCAAGATCCAAAGCTATGATTCCCATCCTAGGCAAACCGCAAGCGTGTGCTATGTGGCATTCTCGTCCTCGCCTCTGCAGTAGAAGCAGTTAGCCGTCGCTTTGCGTCCAATACTACACAGGCAATCACCGGAACATCCATGCCCAGAGATCACCTGCGTAAGTCTGTAAGTGAGTCTTCCTCCTTTTCGATGCATCCAGGCTTCGAAGACCGGCAAATTGGACCCAGAACACGTTTGCGTGCATTCTCTTCAGAGAGTTTACCGTCTCACACAGCAAACGCTCTCCGTCGCTTCTACTGACTCATGGTCTCGAGTACTTGGCTTCGCTCACCTCCACCACCCGCGCGGATGGTGCAAACACGGACGTATAATTTCGCATCTATATCTGCCAGTATATCCACAGGTGGGAAGTGATCTAAAAGTCGCCGCTTCGAAGGATATCGTCCGGTATCCGCGTATGATCCGTATGGCCATTCTCCGCTGGACGCTGTAAATTTTTGTTCTACAATGTCGAATCCAGGAACGAAGCTAGTCTAACTGTTGTTTTATTTAGTTCTTGCAGTCTGAGCCATAAAATGATCAGGGGTGTCGCACAGTGCTGAGCTGTGCCATTATCGATAAAGGTAATCGTAAAAGTGGAAGTAAAGTTAAATGTTTTTATCAGACCTATTCACGCCAACAAAAATGTAAACAAAAAAAAATTAATTCCTTCGAGCCGGATTTGAACCAGCGACCTATGGATATCAATTGTTTACCGTCTACAGTCCACCGCTCTACCAACTGAGCTATCGAAGGTGTGACGGTGGTACTGACAGAAATTAAATACTTTCTACTTCGTGCGTGTTATACAAGTTTGTTACGTAGTGCATACGTCAGCTGGGTAAAAGTTGTCGACTGTTGGCTTGTGCAGGCTATAACGTGTCAGTGACGTGGGTATATTAAGATCAGCGTGAAGGTTAAGTAGGCGCTAGTTTACATAGTAAAAATTGGTGGTTTATTACTTTTTTTTTTCGAAGAAAAAGGAAACAGATATGTGGATATCCATGGTAAATATCGCAAGTGGTTACCAGCCTAGTTAGGTAGCATAAGTTTGAAATATAATGTTTAATGAATTATAGATATATGTTCTGTGCTCCGTTAACTGAATCATCTTATTAACTTATTGTTATAAATGATGGCACAAAAAGTGTCATATATGCAGTTGTTTATTTAGGTTCTAACAATTTATAATTCAATTCTAAAATATTAATTTCATATAAGTTATTTTATTTCTTCTTCTTATCATTAAACTTACCGTACATAATAATAACAATCTACCTTCGATAGCGTAGGCCAAAGTTATTTTTTATAAATTATCTTCTACAACGATGTCTTATTAATGATAAAAATGTAGCTAATGAACTAGAATAAACAAAAAAAACTCCTTCGAGCCGGATTTGAACCAGCGACCTATGGATGACGGTTCTTTACCAACTACAGTCCACCGCTCTACCAACTGAGCTATCGAAGGCGTAACGATATGCTAAAAATTGGCTGCGGTATCCACATTTTTTCGTAAAATTTGTGTTCTTGGACACGAGTTAGATAACGATATTGCTGTGTTCCGGTAGTTATAACAAGGAGAGCTAAAATTTTCTGGGCGAATAAGATTCTGTTGTCTCATTGTCGTTAAAAACCATATGGAGTTGAGGTTAATTTTTATCCTATTATAGATAAAGAAACTTTAAATTCTATGTTTTGTAATGCAGCGGGATGTCTGAAATGTTTCTTTAAATAAATGACTGTTTGTAAATTAGTAACAAATTAAATTATTAAAAATTACTTCTTAACTAAGGGCTTCGGGTAAACTTCATGTTATGTGAAAGAAAACAAATAGGTATTTCGTTTTTGTATAATATTTATTTCGCTGCGTTCGGCTTTATAGCAGATTTTTATTATCCCATTAAAACAATAAAAAGGAGACTTCCTTCGAGCCGGATTTGAACCAGCGACCTATGGATAACAATTTATAACCATCTACAGTCCACCGCTCTACCAACTGAGCTATCGAAGGTGTGATAGTTTAGCGAAAAAACGTGCAAGGATTGTAATTTTACTCACATTTATTTAGTGAAAGGCGTTATAAGGTCAATTTCGCGGTATGCATTGCTTGTCTGAAAATAAGTTAAGCATATTTTTGCAATAAATGTAATTACTTTTAATTGCCCACTACATAATTCCACATGTGTTATTTTTAACAAGGATTTCCTATGGAGATTTAATTAGAGGTTTACAGTGATAAGAGAATTTTAATTTTATAAGTTGGTTAAAAATACAACATTTTCGGATGAGAAATAAGAACATAATAGACAGACAAGGGATACATGTAGCCATAGCCCTGTCGTAGTGTTTAATGAGTTTGTAATATTTAAACAATATACGTAACTGTACCTTTCGCTACTAACAATGTTTTTTTTAAATCAGATATAAGATAACACATGACCTCAATTTCACCTGATCTTAAATGCCAATAAGGCCGTCAATATTGAAGCGTGTTCGCTCAAAATATTTTTCGCTTTTCACATGTTTGGCTGCCTGAATACAGCATAGCTTATTAGCGACAGTTTCACATTGAGGGTAGTAGTAAGCCAGGTGGGACTAAAAAACCATCTAAACTCCACTATTTCCGTGGCCGAAGAATCGAAGCTAAGAGTTCCACATCCAAAGTACGCGCTAAACAACTGCGTCACGTAGACGTAAATAAAAAGTATATTTCTTTTAATAGGCTCAATGTCATTGATGCCTTTATGTCATTTATTTTAAATACGTATGAAATTTACAATTATTTCTAATGTCATCGAAGATTTTATAAAGTTTATTGTACCTTCGATAGCTCAGTTGGTAGAGCGGTGGACTGTAGTTGTACATAAAGATTGATATCCATAGGTCGCTGGTTCAAATCCGGCTCGAAGGAGACTTTTTTGAATATATGCTTCAATTTGCTGTAAGACAATTGAATACGATTACATTAAAGTAACTTTAAAAAGTGGTGTTCATATTAGGGTTTATGTTAAATACAACGATGAAATCGATAACGTTTTTTTATAACAAATAATATATCATTGTGTTAGAACACTCATTAGAAAAGTTACAGAATACGAGTAAATCTTCATAATTTTGAACATTTTTTTTAATTAGTTATATGTTTTTAATCCTGTGTCATACAAATTTCTTTATTTCCAAGAAAAAGAATTACATTTATAGTTGATATAAAATAGTTATGGGTGTAAAGTACATAACTAATTATCTTTTAGTAAAATAGGTTATGTCAATATATGTAGTACAGTACAGAAATTTTTATAAATGTAATATAAAAATACAGTCATAATTACAGTAATCAAACGGGTAGTTTAAAGCAAAATTTCATTAAACGAAATATTAATAGTTATAATATTAACTAGGATTAGTTGTCTACCTGTCTCACCATCATATAAGATATGCGTCATTATTATTATTAAGTCTTGCATCCCTGGGTGCAGAATTGTCATAGTCCCCGAATTCATACTTACATTATCATATTAATTGAGAACCGTTGCACGATCCGACGAAGTAAGCTGCTTTACATTGACGACTAGAGTGGCTATGCTTTTTCAGGAAATTCGGATAATTTATTATATCGGTTATGGAATAACAGGCGACCTTAATTTTACCTGATATTAAGTGAAAATGAGGCCATAAATGAGGAAACCTGTTCGCCTAGAATACTTCTGGCTCTCACATGTTTGATTGCTGGAAAACAGTAATATTGTTACGGCAGCAGATTGACAAGAAGGTTATATGTAGCCAAGCGGGTTTCGAAAAACCTTACCACCATCCCGACAATATAACGCTTGTGGCCCGGTAATCAAACCCAGGATCTCTGCGTTACAATGTAAGTAGGTAAACCACTGCGTCACGGAGGCAGTTAAAAAGGCATCGATTAAACAGTAATATGTGACTGGTTTCCTGTAATGACATACGGTTTGCTTTGATCATGGCGGTCTCATAGTAGTAGACCTACGCCCGTTCCGTAAAACGAATCCACAACGTAAAACGAAAATCTTCCTTTTTCCGAAAGCATATTCGGATACGCGCATAACAACGTCATGTATGTCAGAAATTGGACGACATCGTCGCACGTCGCTGCTTCAATTCCTGGGTCACATGAATAATGGAATTCGGATGATGGTATTATTTTTTGAACATGGCTCGCTAGTTAGCTCCTTTAACGACAATCTGGCGGTATAACAGCGTTGCTGTGTACCAGTAGTCATATTTGTGAGAGTCAGACGTTCATACGTGCACGCTTAACTATGCATAGCCATACTATCAGTAGAAATTAGGTGAATTTGAGGAAAAGTGTTTGACATAGCCGCAAAAATACCAATTTAAAAAAAAATTGCACTATTTTCTATTCCGCGACAGTGAGATTAAGAATAAATAAGCAGTATACATTCATCTAGTGTAATCGGAGACCAAAATATCTTCGTAGATTATGACATACGTATAACTTTTTTATGTTATTCAAATCGAATTGTTACAGTTTTAAAAACAATTTAATTTAAATTTCTGTGAGATCTAACAATTTACAATAATTGATAAATGTTTCACCAGATTATACATAAGTCAAAAATGTTGTATGTGTGGTAAACTTGTCTGTGTAAATGGTGCGTCGGTTATGGTGACCTTAATTAAGACTTGCACCTGAGATTGTCGACAGCTCCATTCCGTTTATGTATCATACGAAATGATTACGTAATTTCGTTCTTTAATCAATGTTAATGGAAATATTTAGTTATGGAAAGTTGTGTAATGTTCAACATTATACATATTTAAAAGCTCTGTATTTTTTAAATGTTCATATGTGGGCGATCATGTAAAAAGGGAGCAGTATTGGGATATTGAGTTTTTCGGATATTGAGATTCGATATCTAGAATTTGTAAAAATGAACTAAAAAAAATATTAAAAAACGCTCATGTTTTTATTTGACGTTGGAAGTTGATAGTCTGAAAAGCTTGATTTAAATAATCTTTTTCAACGATTAACTGAAATAAAAAATAAACTTTGACTCACTTGTCTCTTGTACTTAGAAACAACATTAATAGTATTTTTGAGTCAACCTTATAGATAATTGAGTATTAATTAATAATTAACTAAAATGGGGAACAGCAATTTTTTTCACAACTTTACAAGACTGCTTATATCTCGCAACAACCACAGACACACAACTACTTTGCTTGAACATAATGTTCAGCTAAGTATAAATTGGGACGGACATTATAGAGGTATTTTCCGCCAGAAGTGAATGTGAAAAAGGAAAATTTAGTAACAATATATTTTTCTTATTCTCATGTGTATTATACAATCCCATACAACACCATATAACTATTAATGTCATTGACTCGGTTCATTATTGTTAATTAGTAATAATATACCTTTATATTAATGTAGTTAATTTAAATTAATCCGTGGTAATCTCTTTTAAATGACCCTATAATTAATTTTTGTACTCTTAATTTTATATAGATTCCTGTAGCTACAATATTAAGACTACTAATGAATATAGATACAATACATATGACACATCTCAGCAAGACGTGTATCCAACTCTGCCTTTCTGCCGCTAAATGGGAGCGAACGCACAAGCATTGTGTAGCTAGACACACTGTCACATCTAACTTGTGCGACAGTTCCCGACAATAATAGAGCTGGGAACGAAACTATTTAGCGAAGTTTGCTCCGTCAATAGAGGGCGCCACCTCGACGGGAAGGAATAATTCATTTAGCGGGAGTTAACTTGCGAATTCTATTCTTCAAATCTCTCCTGGGAGTGCGACTGTCGCGCTCAAGTATGTAGATTTATTCTTGTTTTGTTAAGCTTGCTGTTGGATTTAGCTAGTATCATAGTGACGTGCAATTTTGTGTTGTTTTTATCTTACAAGTTATTACAACTGAGGTTACGGTCCAATATTAAAAAGTAACAAATTAGAAACAAAAACTTTCCTACTTGCATAATGGTCTTTGCAAAATAAGCCATTAATTTTGTAATGAGATTTAATAAATGAGAATCATTTAGTAGGTCAAATATACCTTAAATGTTATAAACCGATATTCTTGATATCTTTAAAATTTTAATAAATAATTAGTAAGATAATTAACGCTAAAATTAGTTAAACAGATTTGAACGTTTTTATCAATGAACTAAAATTACACAATTATTACATTACAGCTATTGACATTTCAGAATTAAATGAACTGTCATATAAAATCAATTTTACAATTGACTTTTTTAATAATTTTTTTCATTAAGACTGATAAAGTGGTGGTTTTGCAAAGTAATTATTTATTTTGTCGATAACCGACTAACACTTAACTGACACACTACCGGCCAAAAGTTTGAGACCACTTTATACACAGGTTATAATTTGCAAAATATTTTAAATCTGGGTATGTTAACGTAACAATATGAACACCTGTGTAATTTACTAATCATTTTGAATGTCTAAATAACATTTCTCTTATCTTTTACAAAATGCCATAAATGGGCATGGTTTATTTACCACAGATGAGTGCCGCGTAAGGACCAGGTGTTGTAATTGACATCTCCCTTGTACTTGTTTGGTTATTGTTTTGCGTTGATAAATATTTAGGAATATTTTAAGTCATAAATCCTGTCCATAGCATGGCTACTTAAGGAGTTAGTCTTGGTTAAATCTATTCAGTCTGCGCTACTGTTTTGTCAAGTGAAGATCTCCAAAAATGGGAAAAGTCCGTGAAATCTCCAGTGAAACTCGTTCCGCCATCGTTACTC
>DWQX01001396.1:0-28425 GCA_018245475.1 Pharmacophagus antenor | reverse complement strand
ATCACAGCTTGCCACGGCCGAACTCTTTGCAGAGGCGAGAAGTAGGAAGCTGTGCCTTGCCATGGTGCAAGAACCGTATGTGGGCAGCGTAGGGGAATTGAGGCAGCACCCAGGGACCAGGGTTGTCCAGCACACCAGGGGAGTTTCCTCTGGCACCGTGAACAAGGCGGCCATCATTGTGTTCGACGACTCCATGGAAGTGATGGGTTATCCGGATCTGACATGTGAAAACATAGTGGTGGCACGCATCAAGACCGGTGGCTGGACAACAGGGATCATCTCGGTCTACCTGGAGTGCGACAAGCCGATCGAACCCTACGCTGACAAGATCACTAAAGCAGTGGAGCGTTTTCGTGCGAGCAACGTGATTCTGGGAGGGGATGTCAATGCGTGGAATGAATGGTGGGGCAGCAAGGAGACTGACGATAGAGGGGAGAAAGTGGAGGCCTAGCTACAAGAACAGGGGCTCCACTTAATGAATAGGGGAACCGAGCCTACATTTTATACTATAAGGGGGGTAGAACGTACTGCAGCAATGTGGACATAACCATAACCGCTTGCTCTGCGAGCCTGCTTGGCAGGCTTAACAATTGGCGGCTGTCCGGCGACGTGACAACCTCGGACCACAGGACAATCCTATTTGAGTTAAATTTAGAGAAAAGAATAGGAATGAATATAGAAAGGACCACGAGAAGGTATAATACGACAAGGGCCAACTGGGACGAGTTTCGGATGAAATTTCCCCAAGTCTGGCACAAGGAGGGGGTAAATAAAAAAGGGATAGATGGAACTAAGAGCAAGGAAGAGTTAAAGGAGATGGTAGAAAAGTATGTTGAGGGAATAGGGAAAGCTTGTGAAGAGGTGTTGCCGAAAATGAAGAAGAGGAGGAAAATAGGATTGTCCTGGTGGACCGAGGCTCTGTCCGAACTGAAGAAGGAGGTTATTAAGAGAAAGCGTCGCATAAGGCATGCAGCACAGGCTGAGAGTGTCAAGAGAGTGGGTCGTTGCGCAGTACGTTGAGGCAAAAAATAGATATAAGGAGGAAGTTAGGACGGCTAGGGTCTCCACTTGGAGAAGTTTTTGTGGCAGGCAAGATCGCGAATCGCTGTGGGGAGGGATCTACAGAGTTATGGCCCGCACAACCGCGAGACAGGAGGACGTCCCCCTGGTCAAGGATGCCCCATGAATCTGAGGCGACTCCTAGATAGTTATCTCGATGGAAGGATGGTTCGCCTCAGATACGCGGGAGTAGAGTGCGCCAGGGCCACAACAAAGGGGTGTGTGCAGGGCTCCATAGAGGGCCCGGTTCTCTGTAACCTGCTTCTGGACCCACTCCTAGTCGAGCTGAACGGAATGGGAGTTCACGCTCAGGCGTTCGCGGACCATGTGGTACTGATTGTCTGGGGGATCTCCGGACAGGAGATCCAAGAACGGGCCAATGCAGCGCTCGAGCATACGTGGGCGTGGGGGGTGGTAAATAAACTGAAGTTTGCGTCTGGCAAAACAACTGCCATGGTCGCAACCAAAAGATTGAAATACGACCCACCGCGCCTGCGCATGGGCGGGCGAGACATTGGCCTGTCCAAGGAGGTGAAGGTTCTCGGCCTCACCATTGACCGTGGGCTGACTTTCGCCACACATGTTAAACATGTGTGTCGAAAGGCTCAAGCCATACACGGCCAATTGGTGAGGGCCGCGAAGGTTCACTGGGGTCTGGACCCCGAGATAATCAGGACCATTTACACAGATGTAGTGGAGCCTGTGATCACGTATGCCGCCAGCGCGTGGTCGCAGGTAACCACTAAAATAGAGGTCAAAAAGCAGCTGAACAGGATGCAACGGGGCTTCGCACAAAGGATGGTGAGGTCATATAGAACGGTCTCCCTAAACTCGGCAGTGCTGCTCGCCGGGCTGCTCCCTCTTGACATAAGAGTGAGGGAAGTGGCACTACTCTATGAGGTCAGGAGGGGGTATTCCCGGCGAGTGGTGGGAGATAGGGAGGTCGAAATCCCCATACCTTTTGCAGAAGTTGCACACCCCGCAAAACATCATGGCCTCAAGTTCGAATGCCTGACAGATTGTGCGGGGGTGGGCCAGCTTGATACAGAAGTTAGGAATTTTACGGATGGTAGCAAGATCAACGGGAAGGTTGGTGCGACTATTTTCATATGGGAAGATGCCGCCGAAAAGAAAGCCAAGAAATTCAAGCTGGACCACCTCTGCACAGTCTTTCAGGCTGAACTTTTAGGACTGAAATCGGCCACACCATACGCCCTGGAAAACTGCAAAAACAGCTGCAGTATCCTGAGCGACTCCAGGTCCGCACTGGAAGCGCTTTTCCGCGGCGTCTCCCTCCATCCCCTTGCAGTTGACGCTAGAAACAATATGCACAAAGCTATTGACCTCGGTAAAACCTTAAGGCTTTACTGGGTGAAGGCGCATGATGGGATGGAGGGAAACGAGGGGGCGGACGAGCTCGCGAAGAAAGCTGCATTGTACACCAAGAGGCGACCGGTCTATGACGCGTGTCCAATCTCGTATATCAAGCGACAAATACGACAGGAGTCGCTTGAGGAGTGGGACGCGCGTTATAGACAAGAAGACACCGCCATCACCACAAAGTTATTTTTCCCCGATATAACATCGTACTCCACAATACGGAAAATTAAGATCAACCCGATACTTACCCAGGTGCTCACGGGCCATGGTGGGTTCGCGGGGTACCTGGGGAGGTTTAAATGTAGAGGAAGTACCTGCTGCGACTGCGAACCTGGAAAAGAAGAGAACATATTACATCTCATTGTATAATGTCCCATATTTGCAAAATTGAGAATCGACTTGGAGGTAGAAATGGGAATACAAATCAGCAAAAGCAATCTAAGCGAAATGGTAGCCGCGAATGAAACGCACACCAAATTCTTAGACTACTGTCAAAAAATTGCAATAAAAATAATAAATAAAAACAAAACGTGATTATAAAGTAAAAACTGAAAACGAGATGTAATGTGTGAGAGCTTGAAATGTTTGAGTGACAGGAAAAAGGCAAAATAAAGAATGCATGAAAGTAAGAAAGAGTTAGAATGAACGATAAGAAGGAATGAGGTAAAAATAGTATGAAAGAGAGTGAGATGGATGAAAGAGAGAGTAATAAAGAATGAAAGAATGAAAATGGAGTGGAAGATGGAATGAGAACATGATAATGAATGATCTAGTAATGATTACAACTGCAAATAAGGTCCCCGATTAAATAACAATGTTAGGGGAACGAGATTAAAAAAAAAAAAGTATTTTTGGATCATTGTCATGAATCTCTTAAACTCTCTATGTCCATATAAATAATGTATTGCCAAGAGTTATAAGATATCGGTTTGTGATAGTACTTTTTGTACTAATATATTGAAATAATTTGCAGGCTCAATATGCAGCTGCTTTAGCAGGGGGCCTGTTCGGGTTGCCGTCGCAAGAGACTATGTTAAAGATTTGGTTGGACCACGTGCGGTCCCTGCGGAACCAGCACTTGAGAATAATAGATGTTAATCTTGTTGGTGATGATATGGTAAGAAATCGGTAGTGTGTTGAAAATATATAATGTATCGCGAAGGTTGTTTGTCCAAAACATACTCAGTTTGTGGTCGATGAAAAATGTTGTTTTCGCATTTTTTTGAAGGTTTTAGTAACGCTTATCCGATATTTTAAAGAAATTATCTATTGTAAATCCTAGTCTTGAAAATATAGACAATTACCTATTTTAGCCACGCAGTAATATATAAACATAGATGTGTCTGGTTTTGAGAAACGCTGCAATTAGTGAAATTAATTGACTAACTAATTGTGATACCTCATGTAGTCTTGCTTTAAATATAAATTCGGTTATAATTTGTCTATAACCCACCTCTAGGGTTCGTGCGAATGAATTATTATGTTAAAAACTTTTATATAAAACGTTTATGCGTAGGCCACACTATAGGTTTTACGTAACTTAAAAAAACAACATGTTATAACCAAAATATTATGTTTATTCTTTTTTAAAGTACTCTTCTTTACATTTTAAATATCTTTTCATGCGATCCATTTTTAAAACAGGAGAATCACAGATCTGAAGGCATGTTTTCTACGTGCTGATTGAACGCTATCACTACCTCTTCGGAGTTGGTAAAAGTGAAACCTCTCATCAAATTTTAAATTTTGGGGAAAATACAGAAATCACAGGGTGGTAGGTCGGGGCTATGCGCAGGATGGGTGACGAATTGTACTTTTTCGGAAACTAAAAATAACTTTGTTATGTTGGCCGTGTGTGAAGAAGCGTTGTCATGATGTTGGAGAATGTGACTTTTTGTCGTCTTTCGCGAACCTTTTCTAACACCCTGGCATTAACACTCTTTTGATCTTCAAGTGGAATTGTACAGATGGGACCCATAGCTGAGAAAAAAAAGACGATAATTTTTTTACCAACGTTTCTCGTCTACCTCACTTTTGTTGGCCTGTTTTCATTTTCGAACACCCATTCACAAGATTGCTGTTTTCTTCGGGTTTAATACTATAAATCCACTTTTCGTCTCCTGTGACAATGTCATAAACAGTATTAGAATGTCTGTGGTCGTACTTCACTTCTGTAGCATCTGTGAGCATCATTCCATGGAGCCCGCTTCTGCTCCGCTGTCAATTCATGAGGGATCCAACAACAACAAAGTTTCTGAAGTCTCAATTCTTTGTGTAAAATTTTTTGAATTTGGCTCATACCAATCCCCAATAGTCCTCGAATTGTATCATAGGAAATTCGCGGGTTTTCTTCAATTAGCCGTTTAATAGTAGCCACATTATTTTCGTTGACGGCAGCTGAAGGTCGCTCTTCACGAAATTCGTCATGTAAAGAAACTCGACCTCTGTCAAATTATTCAGCATACCATCGCCTTACGGTGCTCAAACAAGGTGCTTCTCTCCCAATAGCATTTTGAAGACGAGCAGCACAGTCTTGCGAAGAAAGAGAATTTTTAAAATCATAAAAAATCATCGCTCTAAAATCTTTTCGACTTAATTCCATTTTCGTTGCGTACGTAGAACTGGATGTGTGATAAAAAACAATTGACAAATTATTTCCCGCCAATTTTTTTTTATTATTAAGGAGGTTGCAACGTTTCAAAAATATAACATTCAAAATTAAAATAGTTCCGATTAGCTAGAAGTGCAAAATTTTTAGTGTGCCCCATGTATTGGAGCAGTTATGCTAGAAAAAATGTATATAAACTAACTTTATGATTCACGTATATAATTAAATTATTCACGTCAGGTTTATTTCAAAAATTATTTTGAATAATATCATTAGTGCGATCTGAATTATTTTGTCAACAAAGTGGTATTTTAGTTATAAATAATATAATATGGTTAAAAAGAATTGTCTCCATACCATTTCCAGGATCATTACTTCGCTAACTTGACGTACGAAGGAGGTGTTGTGAGAGCGCCGCCTGTGCTTAAAGAAATCCGCGATTTCAATGCGCAGAATCGACTCGATGATCTCCTTAATTATCGAGACTACGACTACGACATTCTAGACGAATACCATTACGACAGAAAGTACAACCCCAGACCAGAAGACACATGCCCTATCGAATTATAATACGAACGTGAAATCAACTATAGCTTGTGAGTTAATCGAAGATTGTACTCTTCATAGTTATAATTTTCAGGTGAATATTAAACATAAAAAGCTGTAAATTAATTTTTATAACTTTAGATTTTAATTGTCCTACATAAAAGTTTTGATTAACTTGTATATGTCGATAAGTGATAAAGGTACTGTACATTAATTCATTAGTAGTGTTACAAATATTTAAAAAATTATATCTTTCTAAGAGGATTTGATAATAAACATGCTTTATTTACATTTTTATTCACTTTATTCTTCATAATCGCTGGCTCACTGTGGAGAGTAACAGCTGACGAACTTAAGTTAGCGTGACATTTTAAATATTCAACGTGCAATTTTTTTACTTGTGCATTACAATATAATACCATGAACAAAAACAAACATTATTATTTGACGGAAATTTCTAGATAACCTAGTATTACAATTGGATACGTTTTAGCTTTAAAATATTTTATTTGAATTGTATTTCTTAAACTAGCTGACTTAATCATAAGACTATGACTAAAATGACATTTTTTTAAATTATTATAGCTCTCAAAAGTTGTCCTCATTAATTTATATTAAATAGGCGCTTATTTTTACTATGTAATAATGAAGGATTTTTACAATTTTTTTTATTAAATTTATTACATTATTGGCTTTGTTAACTTTATTTTAGCTCCTTTACACTTAAGCTGGTTAATAAGGAACTCTAGTATTCAGAGTGGTTACCATTGTATAATTTTTTTTAATAAACTCCATGTAGATTAAAGAAATAAGTGATAAATAATTGTGAATTTTAATATTTTTTATTAACAATTACACGTAAGTCGTAATTAGTATATTTACTAACAATGCAAATAAATATTGATGAAACAATATTTGTAATATGTTATAATATAATGTTTTCTTATTGTTGGTTTTCCTTTCTGCATTTACAGCTTTATACAGAATTCGTAGTGAGGTGTCTGTTTGCAGAGTAATTATTTAGTAGGTAGACAAGGATTTTAATGCGTGGATAAAACTTCTTTTAGTTTCTATTTAACATTTATAAAATATAATAACAGACTCATGCGAAATACGACTGCAAACGTTTAAATTAATAATCATAAAAACTTGAAGCTAGTTCTTATAATTACAGCTTAATTAATTGTAGATAAATATTTAATCATTAAATTATGATAAAAAAAAGTTTAAATAATTCATCTGTCTAAGTGTTCAGAGTAAGTATATATATTTGCGCAGTGTAGTAATATGAGTGAATATTAACACATTATCGGCGAGTAAAATCATTAGATTGACTCGCACGTCTACCGGGTGGGAATAAGAAAATATGTACCTCAACGAATATCTTCATAACGAAATGGAGGATTTTAATAAAATTCGGAAATAAGTATCATATAATTGGAGGTTAGTGTTTCAATTAATAAGTACGTGCCAGTACGCGCAATAAATTATCATACCCTACCCGCCGGTAGTGTATTAAGTGACAGTATTATCTACTTTCGTTTACGGCGCGCAGCTGTGCCTCGAATGTGTTCCCTCATCGAGTCTCCTTGTGAACGTGTTGTTATCTATAATCTCGTAAACGTAGTTTCTGTACGTGTACAGATTTTCCAGTTTCGCCTCTGTGTCGCTTGTACGTATCTTGAACATAACCGGGGGTACACGGTCTATGCCCGATTCTTTCGACAACTCCTCGTAGTATTGATCCTGGGAGAGTGTTTGTTATTTGAGATATTTGAATTTATTATGGATCTAAGAAATACAACATAGTTAAAATATTTAAAAAAAATTGACGGACAAAATAATTTATTATATTTAAAATCTTTTATTTTATTTTTTCTTAAATTATTTTTAATTTTGATTTGAGAACCGCACTTTTTCGCGATAATTATTAACTTTTATATAGTAAGTGATGCAAGAACAGTTTCTGTTTGGAATAAGAATTTGATTTCAGTTACATGAAGTAAAAGAAAAATTCTATTGAAAAGTGTTAATGCAACCATTTGCAAAAGATGGATAGATAGCCAGAAGATTATCTGCTTGCAAATCTCAATTAACTATCGAATATTACTATCGGTATTTGTTTTGTCAATATTTTACCTCCTTTTCTGCTAAAAAATGAATATCAGATATGGGGCGCCCTTTTGAACGAATTGCATCCGCATTTTTCTGCCATTCATTCATCATATCTTCTTGAGAAGGCAACGTGAAATTACCTTTTATCAGAGCAGTAGCGTATCGAGCCTGCAAGTACCACGTTCATTTACTTCAAAAACAATTAAAATACTGAAAGTGTATACAAAATAGTTTTATAATAATGGTAATGAAACTATAGGATTCCATATTCTTGACAGGTATTTATCTATTTAAATATATTTAAACTTATGGAGAACGCGCTTCATCATCTACGGCTTCATTGTCATTTAAAAACCATTGAATTCGTGGCCAATTGTTAAATTATAACAGATAAAAAAAACTACTAATATTAATTATCTAGATTATAGGTTTTCAACCTTTTAAAGGCTACTACCCTTATACAAGAAAATAAACTTTTATTATGTTAAAATGTATTTCATTGTTTTAAATTTCTAATTAGGTGTGTACGCTGCGACCGCCCCCTTCAATGCACAACACCACCTATTTGCCTTTGGATTTATTACCGTCCCCTCGAAAAGCTCCAGCAGCCACTAGGAGGCGATATTGCCTTCGTTGGGTATCTATGACCTAGATGTAACATTTTTGTCTTAACGTTAGAATAAATATTTCCACTAAATGTAATCACACCTGCGCTTCTATTGCAATCACTATACATGCACGAATAACGAGGCCCATAAAAACCATACTCGGTTGCTTTATATTAACCATGTACTTGTACAGTGGTATTACACTGTGCCTGTCAATTGTTAATCCACTAGTTTCATCTAAAAACGGATAGTAATATTCGTATCCTGAAATAAAATTTCAAAATTTAAAATAGGAAACAAGTAACATGAAATGTTAAATCTTCTAAGATTGAAAACTAAATTTCGAACGATCTTATTGATACAAGTTCCTTTTCAATATTCTAGATGTTCACTTTTTTTTAGATTGTTAAGAGATACAGAGGTATTTTACTATACGATGCGTATATAGAAGAATCTTACGAAAATTAAATTAATAAAAACTCATACCAGTACAGTATATTACATCATCTATTTCTTCGTAAGTACCGTCAACAAAGAAGACACCGGCTTCGTTAAACTTTTTGATGTCCGGCTTCTTTTTGTAATGATCAGGAAATTTTGTTCGAAAGTTCACTTTCGAATGATGACTGTGAATGAGAGTCTTACAACAGTACGCCACGTCTATTGCGATGTCCATTCCAGAAGGACCCGCGCCAATAACCAGCACGCGTCGGTTCCTGTATACGTCGGGCACCCTGTACTCGTGACTATGAATTATAGTTCCTGAAAGTTTGATGATGATAATGTATTATTGTAAAAAGTGACTGGCGTCTTAACAAATTGAGGATGGCAAATTTTTGGGAAAATTTTAAGTTTTGAATTAATCATAACTTATTTGTGACGCTATTTTTGTAAAACTCTTAGATGAAATATATATGTATATATATATATATGTAATACACAAGTTACAATATGTTTATTTACAAAACAAAATAATGTAAGAATTTTTCGGAATTGATAGTGATGTCTCCGAAACAGATGGGAAGCGAAACACTAAAGCCTCATGATCAGTCTCCTTAATGTAAAAGAAAGATGAAATAACTGTCTAAAATAATACGGTATATATACTAAAAAAACTTTTTTTTTAATTTCCCAATACTGGAATAGTACATGTCAATATCTGTTATAATTTACGCACGAATCGTAAATTTTAATCCTTCAAATCAATATAGTTCTCAAGGCATATTTTTAATTAATACAGACTAAACTACATTTCTCGGGAAATGGCTTTGTCCAGCAGTATAAGGCACCGGCTTATAATAAAGATGATAAAAGTTTTTTTTATTATTTTATCGGTTATATACTAGCACTTGACCTGGATTTCACATGATGTTAAATGATGTTGAGGTCGAACTTGGTGACCTCGGCCTTACAAGGCAAGTCGGTAAATCACTGCGCCACGGAGACAGTCAAAATGTGGAAGGAAATACCATTGAAAAGTTGCTCCCCGGCGATATCAGGCATGTTTGGTTTACTGAAATGTCCAGTCCCAACTATGACATAATCGTATTCTTCTTCGTACTCTTCATTCCTTATAACATGCTGGTGCTTTACCCTCCAAACGTTATCTATCCGTGTAACTGTTATAACGTTGTGAAGAAACTGTAATTATTTGTGAATTGTAATAAAGTATCATCTTAAAGTTAATAGAAAATTATAATATTAGCAATTATTGCATTCTCGATCGTATTGTGTCATCAAAAGTTATTTAAGTCTAAGAGTTATTCCGAGAATTAAGTCATACTATATCTATATTAATTCAATTATGTATTAAAATAAAGTAGATATAATTGATTTTGATATTTTTGCATAGTAATATTCATGAGATAATTTTGCAGACTATTCACCTTGATATGCTTTTCTAGATCGTAATGAGCAGCATAAGACTTGATATAGTCGTAAAATATATGCCAATTGGGATACGATGGCATATCTTCAGGGACAGGGAAACCTCTTAATTCCATTGTTGGTTTTGGTAAATTAGTTCTGTAATGTTAAAATAATTAAAAAAGAAAGTTGCAATTTATTTTTAATGCGGTAACAAAGTCAATGCAGTCATTACTTTACTAAAGTGTCCAATACACATTAAGTCGAATCAAAGGTAAAACTCAGTAAAACACATTTAGATTCAAAACCATATATGATTTGTTAGATGTAAAAAACTCAAAATCTTAATTATCTTTCTCAGTGAACTATGCTACAAGATGTCTTTTACTTTTAGATCGATGATATGTAATTTGAAAACGTTGAAATATTTACACAATCTCTTATAGAATAAAGTATATTAAACTAAACGTTCTGAGCATTTAGTTCCAATACCATTGTTTTTTAACTATTTCTCTATAACTTTTATATATTTAATAGTAAACGAAAAATTAATATTATTATTAAAAGAAATCACCTCAAATGCTTGTACATACTAGTATGTAAATTTAATCCATTTTCGTCTTTTCCAACTCTTGGGTCATATCTCCACGTACCGCCTATGTATTTTGTCGCTTCTAAAACAGTAAAATTTATTCCTTCATCCTTTAAATGTTTCGCGGACGTAAGTCCAGCAATCCCGGCACCAATGATGCAGACACGTCGAGTATTTGTTTTAGCCTGTAAATAAAGACTTGGGATTGTTTTAAATTGTTTGAAAAATAATGTAACCGAAGGGTTTATTGCTTAGGCGTAATATAAAAAAAGTAACGACGAAGATAGATCTGGCAGAGCTCCGATAAAGTGAGTAGGAATGAAACTGACTTCATCATCACGGATAGAAAGCGTATATTTAAGGATGTCTCAATGATCAATAGGGTTAGTACCGGCAGCGACCACAGACTAATACGAGCCACCTTAAATATCAATTACAAGCTTGAAATATTTATCTGCTGGTAACCACTGCGTACATACACGAGACGTCGGATTGCTTATCGGCAACACTACCCGAGGTAGGCAGTAAACATTTTGAGTCGCAGAGTAGTTTCTGAAACTAACTTACAGCTCAGGCCTCGCCCCTCATGATAATACGAGAGCTAGCGTCGTCCGCAAGAGTTAAAAATAAAATTTAAAATCCTTTAACTGTATCGAAACCTGGTCTATTCTGGAATCCTTACAGCGATGCTAGGTAGACCATCGCTTTATCCAGGAGCTGAAATACCTGCATGAAGCTCCGACGATGACAGTTCATATTCAGGGTAAGCAATGTAAATCGATTCAGCTGCGGGGAAGGGGATGCCATACCCACGAAACGTTTACGTCTATACTGGAAAATGTGTTTAAATAGCTGGACAGGAAGAAGCGAGGCATTAACGTCAATGGTAAATACATTTTACACCTTTGGTCAATGTTGTCATAATGGCTGAATCGCTGGAGGATCTCGATCGAATGCTTAACGATCTCAACGCTGCCTCTTGGTGCGTGGATCTGCGGATGAATTTAGACAAGAGGAAAGTTATGTCTAATAACCATGTTATCCCTCGCCCGGTAACAGTAATTAATGTGGTTTAAGATTATGTCTACCTCGGACAAGCCTTACAACTTAACCGTGGTAACTTCAATAAAGAGATAGACGCATTCGATTGGGCTGGGCAGTATTTGGAAAATTGCGGGACATCCTCACCTCGCAAATTTCTTTATGTCTGAAGACTAAAGTGCAACCAGTACGTTCTCCCTGTGATATTCTACGGAGCAAAAACACGGATTTTGACCGCTAGGTAGGTCCACCGACATAAAGTCATTCAACGTGCGATCGAAAGAGCTGTGCTCGGTATTTCTCTCAGGGATAAGATCTGAAACGAAGAAATTCAACGAAGAACAAAAGCGACATTGCTCTTTAAGTCAGTAAGTTGAAGTGGCAGTTGGCCGGCTACAGCTGCCAAGTCACCGATGGCAGATAGGGAGGAAAGTCTTGGGGTGGAGGCCGCACAAAGAACGAAGGAGTGAAGGGTGCCCTCCCACTAGATGGACCGAAGATTTAGTTAGGACGGCGGGAAACTGCTAGATAAGGAGAGCAGAGGACCACATATGGTGGGAGGCATTGGGGAAGGCCTATGTCCAACAGTGGACTGTTACAGAATGATAATGATGGTGATAATATAATAAATACATTTAGTTTACAGGTAAAACTAGCATTATAATCGTAATATTTTGCAGTTCAGTGTTTTTGCGGAATGACGAAATTTACTTCAATTATTCGCCATAGTTAATAAATTACATATTTTTTCCGCTCTGGACAAAAATATAAAAAATATTTTGTCCAAAAAATAATTATATTGTTATGTATCTGTTACCTTTGTCAACCTTTTAAATCCAATAAATTTCATTTTTTTTGTTTTTATAAATTAAAGTAATAATTATGTTAAATACAAAAGTTATTATTATATTAGTAAAGTTATATGTATCTATTACCAATTTACAAATCATAATATTTTCCCCCCATTTTTCAAAAATAGCACAATCTTTCGTTATAAGAATAATTGCATGTAATTATAAACAGGCGTTTAATTGCTTTACAAATCAAAATACTAATTCTTCAACATTATATTACATTTCTATACAGATAAAGTTGTTATTTTTTTTAATAATCATATTCAATTAATCAAATTGAAATGGGTGTCACGGTGAAATTGACACTAAAATTATATCTTTATTATCACATAATTTTCTTTTCCTGTAATATAATATAGAGGAATATTCTTCTATTATTACTGCTAATCCTTGCTACAAAATGATATTTTTCAAAGTTATTAATTTTTTATGCTTCGTGTAATTTTTTTTTAATTATGACTATCTTCGTAAACGTACTACGCTTGTTTGTCATTTTGATCGATTGTATAGAATCTAGAAAGTATATCTTGTTTATGTTACGTTGCTGTTAGAAGATCGTTATTTTTATAAGAAAATATTGATAGTTTAGGATAGAAATGTAAAAAATTCTTTACAATCTGAAAACACTAATGTTATTTTAGGAATAATAAATACCAAGAGTGAAAAGGTTAGAATATTTAGTATTAACAAATATGAACTTACCATTATTTATCTTGTTGTTGATACTATAAATATGCAAATTAAAATAATTTCGAATCAAGTCTGTTTTCAGCGATAATAATTTATGTACTTTTGTTAAATTACTACGCATAATTCAAAGCACAATACATTACACTAACTTTACAGCGTTCATTATGACAGATGTTCGATAAAGTTAGAGATATTATGTAAGGTTAGATCATGCTTATAATATTTATCTTGGAGTTTTGCAAATAAAACTATATCATATACTTCTCCGATCACGTGATCGCTAAAGTGCGAAATTGTTAAATATAATTTAAGATCGTCTTGTATTTATGAATTTGAAAGCAAATTATCGAAAAACGCTGTTTCATTAGTTTATGATGCTTTGTATATTAGACAAAAATTTTGCGGTGTTTTGTTATAACCTATGTGATTTTATTAAAACCATGGTAACCCAAATTTTAATTACTGTGGCGTTTCACAAATTTTAAACAGTAACAGTTGGCTTAGTGTCAAACATTCTGACGTTAACCTACTTAATAGAACGCAAAAAAATAAACCATGAGACTACTGATAGCATGTAGGATTGCGTATACAGACTCTAAAAATACTGAAACAAGAAAATATATCGTATTTGTATAAAATTATAATTTTCATTAAAAAATAAAAAATCAAAACACCTCCGATTCGTCATATTATCTTATAACTATATTTAACGTTATACGAATTATAAAAGAAATATGAAATACCCGCATCAGATACTACAAAAGATCTTCAAACGTTTAAAATAAATTTTCTTGGGTTATTGACTAGAACTTAGAAATATATTATTTGAATGTTGACACTATTCGTATAAAAATTTAGATTAAATCGGTTTGCTAATATAAAGCTACGATGTCTCAGACACACAAATTTACTAATGAATATGCACACAATTATACAGAAACACAGGTAAAAGTTATAACACACATTCTGATGGATGGTTAAAATAGCCTTACACTTATATGTTCTCAAGGTTTATATTCTACTGTGAATTTTTAAGTTCGTTAGGTATGCTTAATTAGAAAACTTGTACATTTTAATCATGCATTTTAATACTGCATAATAGGTTACCGTCTAAATGGAAATTAACGATAGATCAGCTAGAAAGTATACACGTGAAAATCGTGCACGACAAAACTTGTATTTTAGATAGATTAACCAAAAGCTGGATTTTGAAGAAATAAATATACGCAATGTCGATGATGGCTAAAGCTATAAACTGATTATAAATATAGGTTGAAAGTGTATTACCTTTTGACTTACCTGATGATTCACTTTTATGTAGTACCCAAAAACATTATTAAAATGAAGGCACCATACAGATATAGACATGATTAAATATTTTGATAAATTCATTTGTGTATAATTAATCAATAACATTACATCTAATTTGTACATGCATTGAGATAATACTGCGATGATTAGTGGTTTATATCGAACATATTGGTCTCTTGACCTGTTAGGTACTCTAAAGTCGATTTAAACTGTGCGACTCTCGTGTTTTCGTCGAATAAAACGAGTTTAATTTTTTTCATTACAATACAGAGTTAAAACATAAAATGTTATTACCGATCTGTGTTTATTTTTTAATATTAACTTATTGAGTAAGAATTATTGGAAAGTGTAGTCCAAGACAATTAATTAAGAGTATTCAAGTATACAAAAATTCTGTTAATAAATTTTTACATTACATGAACAATTATTTGCATTTAACTGTACTGTTATCATTTTCAGACATATCAAATATTTTATCATTTCGTTTACAAGATAGAATAAAGTAGGATAAGTATCTTATCTAACAATAAGAGGAATGGTATTATTTGATATAATGATAATGTTATTCCAAATTATTTATTGTTACAGCACCGTTTATATTACACCCGAAATAATAATTACTATCAATTACTTCGGAATCCTATTATAATAGTAAAAAAAAATATATCCGCGAAAAATATAAACCAAAAAATAAAAAGATTCAAGAGAAGTTATTATCTAAAATATTAAGTAGCCTTCTTTGTTCTCTCCACAGTAAGTTTGAACTTTTAAAGCATACACCTTAGGTATTAGTATGTTGACTTTCTATCCGTTTTAATACTGTAAAAATAAAATGTTTACCTCATGATTATATGTAGTGGTATGGTATGAATAGACGTATTACGAGTAAACAGGGTTTAAGAAGTAAATTTTGCATTAGTATTTCATTACACTGATTAATTACATTGATTGATGTACAATGCAATTATTACATAGCTTGGATTAAATTACTAGAATATCAAAGTGTAGAATAATCTTTATGTTGATGTATACATGAGTTCTGTGAACGTGTTCGGACGTTATCATTTAATAATGTCAACAATGATGCCCTTTGGATATTTACTACAATATGACTTTATTGATAAAATATTATTGAGTCGATGGCAACCTTGTAAAATGCTTCCAAAATAAAAGCGTGCTCTTTTCACCGCTAGCAGGAGCGCGGTTCATTTAGGTTTCCTCTTTGCGGAAGGTATCCTCTGGGTACACATACCGTCTTCAGCTGTTGGGAGTCAAAATTTCAACGACACTCGACAATGGGTTATTTATAGATTCCACAGCTGCCAAGAAAACGGATGGTATTTAACATCAGTGTATAGTTTGAATATCTAGTGGTATCCTATGAACGCCCTCTGGCAGTAATGAATACCATCTAGTCAGAACCTTACCGATGACTAAGAACTTTTCATATCTGCATTAAACAGTATTGAACACAAGTATTAACTGGTCAGCCATGAGGTGTATATAGGATTCGATGGTGTTCTACGAGTAAGGAAATAAAGAGTATGTGTTGGTTATTCCCTACACGGCGGGTAAGTATAATTATTTTAAACATTTTCTTTATGGTAGACGTTCTTTACTTCTGCATTTTAATATAAGCAACAAAGGAGTGGAACAACTGTTGCAGGGCGAATATCGCCACCTAATATCGGGTATGATTGTGTTCAAGTACTAACCTATGTCCTAAAAAAATGTTTAACTTTTCTCATGAACTAGTAACAAAAACTATTGTGCATTAATTCTGTTTAAGAAATGTCTAAGCTTATAAGTGACCTCAATGTCTGAGACAGTATAAACGGACTAACTGTTGAAATTATGTTAAAAATTAGGTGAAATTTTGAAAGCTATAACCATTTTGCTATTGGTGGCATTAGTAATAATAACTATTACTAACTAACCCTTTTTCACATTCATACGACTTTGGATAAAAGTAGAGTTTTTTTGAACCCGTCTGGCTAACTAATATCTATAATGCCAATCTGACGCCATAACATTTACATAACAGCAATGCACGCGACAGATAGAAGTATATTGAGCGAGCATCTACTATCTACTGCCTCGTTATTAAACATAAAAGAAATTAAAATCTAATTTATGTTGGTAAATTAATTTTTATGGACGACTATGTTTTCTGACAAAACTTCATAACTTAAATACTATATACACGTAGCATTAGATTTATTATATAGAGTTTTATAACCAAAATGTATAACTGAAATATAAATCAAACAATAGTATTGATATTTCAAATAAGATTTAAAAACTATTTGTAAAGTTCGTATATTACAATGACTTACACGTCTGTATGTCCCAGAGGCGCAAATTAGATTCGGAAGGGGCTATTCGATGCCGACAACTTTATTATGTTTTAAATTGACCATGGAAAAAATTGTGCAGAGGTCACGCCCAAAGCAGTACATGTAAATATCGAGAGGTTTTACTTTATGTATAATAAATAAATTAAAGATAAATACTTAATGTAAAATATTAATCAAGTCATCACATATAGATACACATCGGCGGGCTAAAACCTCTCCAAAGTATTCTAAAAAGATTTGACTATATACACCATTTTTTATTTTTTGTCCGTTATAGAAATAGCAAATTTTCGATTTATGTCCACTGATATTTGTGGCAGCATATCCAACTTTAAGCTATTTCCTAATTGGTAAAAGTAATACATTTTTTAAAAAATGGATGATTAATTGAATAAATTATCTCATTATCTATAGAATCTATTGAAAAGAAAGATAGCTGCAAATCTGCTTATTTTACTTATACTATCGAAACCACCCTCGACTAGATTAGCCAGACGAACTAAGAGGGTCACGAATCACCGCCCATTCGCTTCCCGATTGAATTTTGAATCCTATTAATATTTGCTACAGTGGAAAGAACGTAATTTTACATTTTTTATACATGTACAAATACACATTAAACAGAAAAAATAATAAAAGAAAATACATTTACTTAAATATATTTAAAAATGCATGTCTTGTGGCCAGATTTATATATTTTTTATTCGCCTAATGTGTGAACAAATACAGTATTCATATTTCGATCATTATTACTTTTGAAAATAATACCCTAAAATAAAACTATTTTATTTAAACGTCACTATTTTACTTGATAAGTACCAATCTTTTATTATAAAAACTATAATGTACTTTTGTTATCAATATTCTTGCCGGTTATTCTCAGCAAAGAAAAAAGTTTTGTAAATTGATCCGATCAATAACATGTATAACAAAAAAATATCGTATAAATGTTTCGCATTATTAAATAGTTAAATGTTATTCTAAACAGTATAGTTTGTGTTTTTTAAGTCCAAAATAGTTTTAACACTTCCCTATGGCAAATTAAGATTGCAAATTTGTGTATTAAATTCCACGTCAATACAGAGACGGTATTGCTTTGAAGTGTTTGTAATAAATGTGGAATGCGTCATCTAACAAATTGACAGTTGGATGCTTGCTCTATTAAATATTCCGTTAATTGATAAATACTTGACCATTGGCGTGTGTAATCGAATATTCATACACATCGTACTTGCCAACCCGATACTAGTTTTTATGTGGACGTAGGAAGGTATAACTTGGAATGAATTAAATCAGAGGGGTGTTTTATTTATAGCCACAGACAAGCGACCACTGGGAAATTTCATTTTAGTCATATTGTTCATAACATTACCGACTAGGTAATCTTTGATTTTCTTTTAAATATCAACATAAAGAAAAAAATATATGTACGTTCTTCGATCTTTGGCGGAGTTGAAAAGCGATCTACTGTTTGTATCAATTATATTGCTTTACACAACGTAAGGTACGTTTAATAATATCTTAAAAAATGAGTTTTATATATATTAGAAATAAGGAAAAAAACAAGATACGTTTTTATCAATGTAAAATTATAGTAATTGTCCATTGCTGTACATAATACCAAAATGAATTACGTCAATTCGGTTGGTATGCTGCTTCCAACACTACCCCACAGACAACATGAAAAAATTATGAAAGATGTTTAAAGAAAGACCTAAATCCCTTTACCAATTAAAGTGAAGTTACCAAAAAAGTTACCAAGAAAGTAATTGTAATCGATCAAACTTTGAATAAAATAGTATTATTGAAAACTTTTCTTTTTATGGCTACTCTAATCTAATAATGAACGGGACTGTCCAATTTATTTCATATTTTCCTTCAAATGAAACTTGTTATATGGCAAAGGGGCCATTAAAATTATAACAGTCATGCATACAGGTGTAAACTTTATGCGCAAACCGCATTGTTAAAATTCCCACCTTTGTGATGACCGTCCCAGCCTGACCGCATGACTCGCCAAAGGAAAACTTGACCAGTTTCACGAAAATTTACCCGTTCGTTGTTCTGTAAGGAATACAATTGAACTTCTGTCGAGGTAGAAATCGCCTTGTTCTTGTCATTCAATTTAGAACTGGCAAAATATTAATACTATTTGAAAAGCTTATAGAAATCTTACTATTCGAAGTTATTATTTTTACTGTGAGTCAAATAATTTTATTCACAAGAATACTATTTGAAGAAATAATGATAGTGAGTTTTTATAAAAATAATTATTAAAGTGAAATCTTCCAAATATGTTTTATCGGAAATAATAAATGTTTGACACGGCTGTACATTATAGAGGCAGGCGTACAATTTGTCGAGGTAATGGAAAAATTCCATGAAAATCGGTCGCTCGCCTCGTCTAGGCACCTTTGGAAATCTGATATTAGTCTGTATTTATATAAAGACTAGGGTTTATTTATCTTTTAAAATGCATAAGCTTAAATGGGAGCTAAGGAAGAAATACATTTTCATTAAAAAGTAGTCGGAATGATGACGAAAAAATTTTTTTATTGGTTATGGACTAACACTTGGCTTCGATTTCACCCTATATTAAGTGACAATGAGGCTGTGGATAATATAGCGTGTTCGTCCAGAATACATCTGACTTTCTTCAATACTACTGTGGCCTGGGAATCGAACCTAAGACCTCCGCGGAGCTAGCGGGTAAACTACTGCACCATGGAGGCAGTAAAAAAAATAATATACAATTTATTTATCACATCAGGTAACAAAAAAATATATTTAACTAAGAAATTATGACGATCACCAATGTATAGTATATACTTATAATTAAGCGGAAAACATAACCTTCTTATACTATTTAATCTATCTTTAACCAGATATAAATGTTCAAACGCCTTTGTACAGTCATATTTACGTAGTTCCGGGAAATTTCACTCGAGGAAGCCTGGATTCTTTTCACGACAATGTTGGGTATTAGAGATGCCCATACAAAGCTGTGTAAAGCTCGAATCCATAGTGGCCGACGACAGAATGAGCTCTGGACCTTATGAGATTACCTTATACAAAGGCCGGCTTACTGTTAGAGAACTACTATATTCCGAGCTTAACTTTTACGTTTTCAATGTACCCGGAAAACGTGGAGACATGTAACATTGAAAGAAAATTGATCCGTAAATCGTATTACATCTGTTAATATTATTACCACATGCCCGAGAGTAATCTTCGTGTACAATAAATTATAAAGAAACCTGGTTAGTATTTATAAATTATCAATAGTGTTACGGACCTCGGTTACTGTAATCTTCTGTAATCCTAAATGAAATCAAACAGGTGATGGCTTAAACTTGTTAATATTGATTGTCAAACTTAATTTTTTTTTATTCATTTCATATACATGAACTATATATAAATGTATAGAAAAAAAAATAAAAACGCAACAAAAACCACAGTTGGTTTTACTGTGCGTCGTAATCTACAATAGCTAAATAAAATGTAAGATAACAGAGAGTTTAGGGAAAAAAAAGTAAAAATAACAACATGTAAATGGATAGTACGAGTATTAGCAGAAAAAAAATGGTTTATACTACACAGGTTATTCCAGGAAATATTTTTTTAATGCATGTTCATAATTCCTATAATTTTAATTCATCTGGCTCTTACATGTATATCTGCCGAAACACAGTAATGCTGTTATGGCGGCAGATATACATTGAGGGTGGTAGCTAGCCAGGCGGGTTTTAAAAAATCCTACCAACATCCAGACTCCATGTTTATCCCAACACTTATTTAGTACTCTTATTTTCATTGCTTTTTATAGTTTGTAAGAGAGAGTGATTTCGGTTTAAACTTTGCAATTTTGGTTATACATTTTTAATTGGAAAGAGTTAGTATCAAAGTTCAATTCCATCTTCATTCTTTGATGAAGTTAAACAAAGTAAAAAAAAAGATAGTTTAAAAGACATGTAGATATATTACATATATGTAATAACATAATAAATATGAACTAATTGAAAAATGCAAGCTGTTATGAAGTCTGATAGTGAATAGAAACTTTGAACATCTCACGTAGATATAATCATCTAATATTAACAGTCTATTATGATTGGGCACATAACAGGGCCCGACCGCGTGTAATACGCGAGATCGAATAATTCTATCGCATTATTCACTAATACGTACTGATGCTTCTTCAAAGCTTCCCTCCTGGAGAGGGCGAAAAAACGATGAATAGGGCTTATGGAATCTAATAAAGTGGGACATTCTTCGCGACGCTCGCGACGACTCCGCTAATTTCACATTGACGATTGCTTATCGAATAATTTTCAGTGAAATGTGACTGAGAAGTAGTTACCTAAAAAAAATGTTATATATGAACTTCCAATAATTTTTGAAAGGTTTATCGGAAGTTAATAATATGGTATATATTGTACAAGATCTATCTACTCGTACTTTATCATTAGGTCATCGAGTAAGTTCCTAAAAATTAGATTTATTATCAGATATTTCAATGTTTATCGCAAATTAATATTGTACTACAAAGAGTACAGGTTTCACATGCCATCGAGGTAAGAATATATTGCTCTTTTCCCATAAGCAAAGTACATAAACTCACTGAGCATCAAAGTGGGAGGGTATGGCAGTATTTAGCGGCGCCGTCAATCCGCTTACATTGCGGCCATGAGGCATTAAGCACCCATCAAATATGCATGTAGCACTCCGCTCACGAGGCAGCATCCCACCTCCAAGGCCCATTCCACCCCGACGATAATGCGAGTTTCGAAATTCGAATAATCATATGTAAAAGCGTACCAATCAGTTTTGTGGTCTAAGCTCTCGGTTATGTTATAATTTTCCGATTCATCTTTATTTATGTTTTTTTGATTTATGACGTACTAATAATTTGTCTATCGAAATTATGATTGTTTACTAAGATGTGAGTTTTTAAAAATTCAGTAAATACAAATAATTAAAATTGTTAGTTCACCTTTATCGTTCATTTAAAAACTGGCAAAAAATCAATTACTTACTACAAATATAACTTTTTACCAAGTAGTATACTTCGATACAGAAGTTAGTCCCGTAAAAATTAAAAATAATTAACTATAAGTGTGAAAGTGTAGGTATTTGAACCTGTAAATTTCTGTAGAAAATTTGTGCGATTTTGAATTATTGGAAAGAGTAAATTTCGAAGTTTGTCCCGTTCGTAAATATTTGCAACAAGATTTTCCCTTTTAGAGAGAAAGAAAATAGGAAGAAATCATTTTCCACATGTTTGTAACTTATTTTAAAATTTTTTGTTTTCAGCTACAATTTATGATCAGTTTTTTTTTTTGATAAAAAAGTAATTGTTTCTTGTATTTATAAATTGCAAATTTCATATGTATTGTTACATATTTACTAGAGGAGTTTCAGATGTAAGCCGCTTGTGGAAATGGGGCGGGGCGGCGGCTACGAGCCTCCACTCAGAGATTACGGGGCGGACTGTGCATACTTTATCAGCTCCTTTGTTCTCGTCCAAAAACCTAATGGAATATCCACTTTTCCACCTGACTTCTTAACCCTAAAAGTAGTTATGAAATGGACTCCCGATCGAGCCATTTCGAGATTATGTATCTTATTTATGTAATATATTCAAAGTGTAATTAGCAGAAAAATTATTTATTCCTCGTTTAAAAAATATGTATTTTTGTATTCAGGACAAACACAACGGGCTTATAATGTTATAGCTGTTTAAACGTAATATTATGTTTTTAAACAACTCAACTTACGAAGACGAAGTTTTTGCAGTAGTACAGCGTAAGTGCCAGCGATGACTACGTCCTTTACAAGAACGTACTCTGGCTCTTTATGGAGGTATATTGTTCTTTAAAAGTTCCCGGGGATCCTAAAATCTAAGGATGTTTGATTAGGGGATTTTAGCGGGTAGAAATACTATATAACCCACTTCTTAATTTTTCCCACATCAAGTAGATTATTGGGTGCTAAGAAAACTGTTTTCTGGGCAAACACTATATCTATCGTGTCATTCAATATCGTGTGAAATTGAGTTCCTGTTAGCCATCGTACATGCAAAAAATATAACATGAACAGGCAATATTTTTTTTGCACGGAGAATCATTGTAATTACTGTGCAAGTTTATGAGGGATATGCTTTAAAAATCATTCAGCCAATAAAAGTCTCCGTAAACGTTATAGTTGAATAAACATCATGCGCAACCCCGTCTCATTTGCATAATAGGCGCGTCGGCAACAGCTTTGAAATAAGAAAAAAAACCGTTGAGCGCGACATCTACTCACGGCATCATCGTTCCGTACGATTTTCACAAATATTTTCTTCTAAACTTGAAGAATGTATTGGTGTTTTCAAGACATAATTTTACCAATCGGATCTTTAAACATCCATGTACATTCAAGCAGCTACCATTGCGGATTGATAAGTCTAACATTTTCAAACATTTCGTAGGTAATATTATTGCTATTGAAAATTTATTAATAATTAAAAAATATACCATAGAATACTGTATCATGGTTTTATAGATTACGTTCAGGAAAGGAAAAAGAACATGATATAAATTTCACGTATCGGTTAGTAACAAAAAATAACACTAAATTTGTATATAAATATATTTTAAATCACAAGCAATTAAACCTTAGATTACTATATTTTCGATTGTTCTCTTATACTGCTAATGTAACCACATAAACGTAACAGTTTCTGTTTTCTATCTTTATAATAACTGGCTAATTTTGTTACCTTTAAAATATAAAAATATTTTTAATAATATTTAAAAAATATTGAAAATACAGGATTTCTTGGATCCTTTTTTAAAACGGAACCTTGAAGCTGCCGGTAATGGCTTTATAAATAGATTCCGGAAAGTATTTTCTATTAAATAAACTTCCATTCGACTTGATGTATCGCGCGCGATGTGTTCGTATGAATAAATCATATCAAATAACTATCAGGGGAGATCCGCGAGGCATTCTTTTCCCGCTTACTTCCAAACATCGCCTTTGAGTTCGAATAGCCCGCTTAAATCAGTAACAGATTTTTTATGACGGACTAATACGGCTTTTTGCATGTGTTTACCATTTCAATATTCTTTTATTTTGATGTTGGCTTGAAAGAAATTAATTTTGTTAAACAAAACAAAGATCAAGGATCTATAAAACGGTTTCAGATAAAAGTTAATTTCAAAATTGGGATGATTTTAATTGCGTAGTTTATAATATTATTAAAGATATTTTTCAGTGGGAAATTACTTATGTCTAATATTTCTTAAAGGCATATATATTCCCATGATATTAACTTCTATCACTCAGTATCGTAAATAATTTACTGTCAAGTAGATATGAACAGTGTTAGAAAAAAAAACATACTAATGCTATAAAGACAAATAACAGTCTCATGCGTATTTCAGTTCAAATTGATCCGACGCAATCTCTTCAGCAGTCGAATGTATGGCGTAATGGGCTAGATTTTTCCACATTTTCGGGGCTTTACATCGCGTTTAGTCATTTCAACATTGCGCGCCTCGTACATTGGATTTTTCTAGAAAGTGTTGCGATGAGCGCAATCCCGGTGGATTTCGCGCGGCGAACTCAACGTCTGCCTACGAGTACGCTACAGCTATAAGACCCCTAAGCTTTCCACAGCGGCGGTGATTGCCTACAGCCCGTCGGCAGTAATATTATATCCTACGTTATTTTAAAACATTTTCATAAATATATTATATGTCACATAACTTTTAAGTCTTAATAAACATGTACATGTTACTTTATAGTAATGTGTAGATATTCATTAAAAATTAGCGGTTAAAAAATGGTTAGAAATGGACTTTATTAGACCACTTAATGGTAATAGTCTACTATGATAGGTTGCATTCGAAAGAAAAAACCTATTCACTCTTATTTTAAAAATCAAATGAAGAAAATGGCGATGCTGGTATTAGATAATATAATCTAATGATCAAGTGCAATAACGTTACTCTCTGGCACATTTAACAATAATTTTTTCAATTAACAGATTCCTTGCCGATTGGTTGTATTATACACACATACACACACACACATATATAAATATGTATATATATATGTGTCATTTATTTTTTTTCACAAATGCAAAAGCGAATGCATTTGTTCGAATTTTATAGCGTTTTCTTTTAAATTTAGTATTCTGTATCAACTTAGTATTCTGTGTTTTAAATTTAGTATTCAGTATCAATTTTATGATTTAAACAATAACTTGCAAAAAGTTTTGGACAATTTAACTACTTAAAAATTTAACAAAAAAAAACAAGGATTTTCAGACATTTTTTACGTCATGGAGCGATGACATTTGAACGCAGATAGAATGTAAAGAGCTGTAGGGATGTTGCAAAGTATCTCGGTATTTTGGTGTCAACAGAAGCGTTATTTGCCATCTTCAACAGCGTTAAGCTAACACGGGAGATCTTGCTGAGCAGCACCCAGGTCGAGGAGGGTATATAACCACACGGCAAGATCGATACATACAACTGACTGCAAGACGCCAACCGATGTTAGCTGCCCGAGAAAATGGTTTGAGGCTACAAAATTCAAGTGGTGTTGTTGTTAGTTTCCAAACTGTGCGAAATCGACTGCATGACTTTGGCCTACGAGCACGATGGCCAATTAGGTGCCCACCGATACGTCACGGGAATCGCGCTCGTTGTAATAAATGGTGTAGGGAACACATTACATGGACCCGGGAACAATGGGATAAACTTTTATTTTGCGATGAGTCTCGTTTTGGTACAAGCCTGATACTAGAAGGGTAAGAGTGTACCGTCGTCCTGGAAATACTAAAAGATTGAGGTGCGTTCAGGAAGTGCATCCATACAACGGCTCAACAGTTAAGGTATGGGCGGGTATTATGAAGAATAGGCGAACTGAGCTCGTTTTTGTAAATGGTAACATGAACGCTGTAAATTACGTTGAGGATGTTCTAAGGCCTTATCTCTATTCTATCCATTCGCACAAAAGCTTGGCTTACATTTCACGTTGATGCATGACAATACGCGTTCACATACAGCTTTGCACACACGGGAGTACTTGGCAAGGGAAAACATCCTGGTATTGCCTTGGCCTGCACTATCGCCAGACCTCAAACTCATCGAGCCTGTATGGGACGTGCTCCAGAGACGTGTTTTAAAGGACTTGGATGGAGTGACAACAACCAACAATTGATAGACTTACTAAAATTTCATTGGGAGCAACTGCCGTAGGATAACATTAACAGTCTCGTCGAGTCTAAATAATCGGTGCCAGCAAGTTCTCGATAATAGAGGAGGCCACGCTTTGTATTAATTGATGCAATTTTTATACATCCAATTAATTTTAGTTTAAATTTAGTTGATTAGGCACCTTACTTTGTACTACGTACATACAGTACTTACTCGTAATTATTGTTAATAAGATTATTAAAAACAATTATAAAAAAAAACAATAGTTGTTTAATATCAAAAAGGCATTAAAAATAATATAAATAAGAAAAAACTAAGGATTTTTTGCTAAAACACATTGCAAAATTGATATTTGTATGTGTATGTTAGACTGATTGTCTATTTTATTTATTGTCTGTTGTATGTTAGAATAATTAGACTGATGTGTTAGACTTTTTTGATGTATATATATATACATCAAAAACATATATACACAAAATAACTGCTTAGTATAATAATGGAAGGGATAAGGATTATTACGAGGCAATGAGGAACGTGGCGGTGACGCGGCTTGCGACGCCTTTGTTGCCAATATCGACGGGCTCTATAATTATTGCTTGCGTTTGACGACCTGACATGAACAGATTCGACAATTTTTAAATTTCTGCTCAGTGCAAAATTTTAAATACTATTATACAAAGTTTCAAAACATATTCGCCACATTGGAACTTGGACCATAGAAACTTATACCAAGCAACATGGACTTTTCAAGTTCGACGAGTGGACTAAATACAATACTACATATAAAAATATCAATCTTGAACGGTATCACTATAATCATACGTCTTTACGATGCAGACTTACTTAGTATGAATTTAATGAAATGTTTACTTATAAATGGATCTTCATTTTGTTAATTCAAACGTCCTAAGCATAGTAAAACAAAGATTATTTATTTTTATTTCATTCATCATTCATCACCATAATAATCATCAACCGATAGATGTCCACTGCTGGACATAAGCCTCCCTCAAGATTCTCCACATTGATCGATCCTATGTTACCCGCATCCAGCGGCTTCCCGCGACCTTCACCAGACCGTCGGTCATCATTAACCGTCATATTATACGACATTCACTAGACAGATTAACATTTTATAATTAAAGACTGTGTTTTCAGCATAAATC
Organism: Pharmacophagus antenor; assembly: GCA_018245475.1. Taxonomy (NCBI): domain Eukaryota; kingdom Metazoa; phylum Arthropoda; class Insecta; order Lepidoptera; family Papilionidae; genus Pharmacophagus; species Pharmacophagus antenor. Next base: position 1,020 of record DWQX01001396.1, on the reverse strand, counting down.
ATATTTAATAAACATCAAACTTGTTAATCTTTACTATAGTAACCAACAAGATGGTCATAAAATATGGGGACACGCAATTCCGCATTTAACAGAGAAAATATGTCATTTTAAAAAAAAATTATTGTACTGTGCATTGTAAAGAAAAATTACACTTAATTGTTTCAGAACTTCATTGCATTTTATAATGATGGAATCGAATGATATATAATATAACATATTATTGTATATTTAATTGGTTTGGTTTGGTTTGGCAGGACTGTTGCTGGTAATCACACAGATAGGCACTACTGGAACGCCTATTTAATAATAATCATAACTGAATTACTACATTGCTGGAAGTAATAAAATCAATAAGTAATACCTAATGTACCACGTCTGTTAGGTTAGAAGCGCATTGTGGTGCTATCCTTTCTAGTGCACCAATATATTACTACAAGCGTATTATTCACTTTTTGCTAAAATTATTATTCGTAAAGGTAAAGAATTAAAAAAATATCAGATTTATTGATAAACAAGCAAGATCGATATTCATACACATTAATGGATATATAAAGCATGTATCAGATGACTAAGTTTTAGATTATATATCTCATTTATATTATACTATTGCCATTAATGCCAAATGTAATCGGATATATGCCTTAAAAAAATAGCTCCTGTCCTAGAAAATTATGGCATTTTACTAATATTATTAGATAAACTGGGAAATGACTAAAATGTCTACTACTCTCCGATCCTTTTATCGCAGGGTTGGATATACGAGGGGAAACATTCATGAATGTTTTAAGAGATTCATTTTATCTGACAGATTGTTGCCATATCAAAGAAAAACGCAAGCAATCACTAAGTAGCGGTTGATAATGCGGTGTTTGTGAGTAAAATACAAAATTTATGGTATGGTATTAGTTCAGTACATTATTCTAATATATTAGTCCTTCCTCTCAAACCTTGGTAGACAAAATAATTTTGATGGTAATTAAAAATAATACAACTATTGTTTTCGTTAGTTTTAATTTCATA
>DWQX01001395.1:0-28433 GCA_018245475.1 Pharmacophagus antenor | reverse complement strand
GTGCTCTACAAAATATTTATTTACCTTATTAAATAGGGAACTTGTTATGTAACATAAAATAATTTAAAAACTACAATGATTGCCATTATTATTAATAAAAAATATATATTATTTGAACTAAATTTTCGTCGAAAAATCTCCCCTTACTTTTTATAACTTTTTTGACCAATCATGGTAACCGGGCTATTAGTTTATTGATAGTTTCTTGTGAAACATCGTTCCAACTCTCTTGTAAAATCCTTCAGAGGTCTTCTTTAGACGTCGGACAATGACTACGGACGTTTCTGTCCATCTCCTCCCACAGAAGCTCTATCGGATTCAGATCCGGACTCTGAAGGGGCCACTCCATGTTTTTCAAAACTCCTTCCATCTCTTTGTGCTGTAAATATCCCCTGCATAGTTTAGAACTATGTTGGAACTATATTGGATCATTATCTTGTTGGAAAAATCTTTTGCTAATTCTAAAGGTTATTTATTCAATCTTGTTTCTTTACAAGATACATAAACAAGTAACGTCTTTACGTGATAGCAGCATAATATTAAAGCAGTCATTAAACAACAGGACAGTTTTTACATGTTCATTAAAAAGGATTATAAAACAATGTTAATCTTAAAGCTTAACATGTTTTCAATCGTACTTCTAGTTCTGTTTGCGGCTATTATAACCTAGATCTTTGATTACCTACCTTAGGTACTATCTCCTTTCTCTTCTAATCTGCAAGTCTGACGGTCGACTTTCTAACAATTATGCGTACTGATTAATTAGACACGATTACTTACATTTCGATAATGTCGAATACATTCATTTGCACTTACGAATAAGTGATCTACTGGTAAGTATAATATATACGCTAGCTCTTACAACGTTCGTCTTATAGTGTACATGTTGTTTTCTTATACAAGTTGAACAAATTACAAATATAACTTCAGTTAATGAATGCCTTTCGTAACGATCCATAAAAATTCACGTCAATTTAAATTTTACAAAAAAAATCTATACATTTTAGGAGTTACGATTCAAAGTATTATTGTTTTACATTTAAGAAGATTGGTTAAGTAATAAAAAGAATTTTATTACTTAACCAAACATTTTTAATTATTAGAACCATTAAACTTTATGATCCACGTATTCATATTTAGAGAAAAATAAAATACTATATCGAAACTCATGTATATTCAAAAAAAAGTGAGCCAACAGACGTAATAAATGTATTTAGCTATAAATTAAAATAAAATAAAATATTAAAGGTTATCTCCAGGGTGTACTTTATCCAACAAAAAGAAGAAATTAATGGGTTCAGTTATTGCTTTCTCTCTCTTCTAAATTACGTTGTATTTTTCCTAAATAAAATGTAATATTCATTGTATTTTGTGAAAAATACATTTATATATTAGAGTTATATATTTAGATTAAGAAAGTGATTTACTACAAACCTCAGCTATTGACGAAATCTACTAAATCTGGCTGCAATCTTTGTAGTGTGAACTGAACAGTTTTTAAACACATTGCACCAACGGGGAGGACGTGGTTTGGCAAAGTTAAAAATGATAATTATGAAGAAATGCAGAAATGTTGCAGAGCGCACTTATTATATTTCTCGACCTCTCATTTATGACTTATATCACATCTGGATCTTTTATAATTATAAAAGTATATGTATTTATGTACCTGTGTAGCCCTTGTAGTTAGAATATGATATTTGTAATTCTATTTTATATTCAAGAAAATTATTATTGAAAACAAAAAAAAAAAATTTTTGATTTTATAACTTAAACATAATGAAATTGCATGTGCGATTGTTCATGTCCTGCGCAAAATTAATATAATTTTACCACCGTGTACTTTTTCTTCAACATTGTGCAACTTGCAAATGAGTTTAACCGGCTAGCTGCCGCTGATTTTACTCGATAATTGCTTAGTTTTTTGTTTAACATCACCTTAATGGGGTTCTTTGTTACTGACGTTTTTGTATAATATAGAAATAATGGGATTCATGAAAACCGCTTAAAGTTGAATACAAACTTTGTACGCCATTAGAGTTAATGAAGCTTTATTTTATTTAAAATTTTCAACAATGTCTTCATAAAAAACGTTGCCTTTACAAATCTGAAAGTGGGTTACTTTTGAATGTTTTGAGGAAATCAAGTTTGAAGTACTAATTAAGCCTTTTGAAACTCAGTATAGAAAAAACTTCAACCAGATAAAAATAATAGTTCGTACAAAATATATATGGAGATGTACCATTTTTATCTTGTAATAGTTTAATGACGATCGTTTATCTATTTGATTTATTTCACGTTATTGTCGCTCTTCACATCAATAATTTTCGAAACCTCAAATTTTAAAATGTACTGATTTTTATGTATTACTGAAGACATACATATATATAAACATAAGCAGACAAGTGTTATGACAAGAGAATTTCGTGATATTATTTATTATATATACCAAATCATCATTCAAATATTAATATGTCGTGAAGAATCTTGTTAGAAGTGTTTGTCGTTAACATAGTAAAAGTTCTTTTTTTACATGAAGAATATCCAAAATTGTAAGACATTCAAAACTCCGCTCACTGTTTATCTACTAATCACTAATTGCATTATTTTTTCAACAAATAGTATATTAAAGCTTTCATTAAATAACATTTGTTTTGAATACTATGACTTTCAAATAACTCATTTTAAATAAAATAAATCTGGAAAAACATTGGGCACGATAAATCGAGTTCCAAACAATGATAACAATTCGGTGGGAGTAGCGATATTATTGCTTTTTACTGGTTTTTTTTTTTCAGTAAATAACTGTTTTTAGATTAATATGTCATTATGTACTTAAGATGAAAATAATGCCTCATAATTTTGTCTTTAAATAGTAAAGCTATTTGATCGACTTTATAGCCAAACCTTTATTTTTATGCTGGACCTAATTTCTTAATTTTGCAAAAAATGTATAGCGGATTATATATATTTATATAGAATTTCACTGAATAACTTACCTCTTTTTTAGTCTGTTCATTGATTTTCACGTGTGTCTGCTGCGGTTTGTCTCGCAAAGGTAAATAACCCTCGCGGCTGTCGATTTCTTCCGCAATCGTGCTATCTATCAGCGTGCTCGATTCGGTACCTGTGCTCACAGAATCAGCTTCCGTAGTACGAGATTCTGGTGTACTAAATAGAGGTACGGTTCCTTTAGCATTTTCAACAGTTGTAGCAAAGGTATCGATCACAGATACTGTTTCAGTTCTGTCACTATTGGTGTTTAGAGTAGATTCGGTTTCTGTTACGATCTCAGTTGAAATAGTTCGTATTATTGGTCGAATAGTGTAATGTTTCGTCGATCGAGCAGTAGAAGTACTAATGGCTATTTTGACCGCATCTTGTTGTCTCTCGTTGTCAATCCTAACAGGCAGTGTAGCCTTAAATTCATCGGTCATGTCCACGTCTATAGTTTTCAGTGCATTTTTTTTTGTTTTCGGAGATTTAGTAGTGAGAAATAAAGACGTGGTTTTCGTTTTACTACCTGATTTCCTAGAAAATGTAGAGGGACGGTCCTGATATACCGTTGTTATAGTTTCGCCAACTGTCGTTTTAGGAGGTGAACGATCGGCAGGTGGATCTAAGTTTGAATTTTTAGGGGTTCGAGAAGGTGGAAAAAAGTAGTCCATAACGGATGGAGAACGGTTATTGTTGCTAGGTAACCATGACCATGGATTAAAATCTAGGATTCTAGGTCCGGTTTGATCGGAACCGGCGACTGTGGTCACGGCAGCGAGCGCGAGTACGAGCAATGGCAGTCGTGTCATGGTGCGGCGAACGCGTGCGGCCGCGGCGAAGATTCAAGCGGGACTGCTCGAGCGCAACGCGACTGCAACAAACTACCACTGCTCACTTAAAGCACCCCGCCCTGCGGGTCACGACGTGCAGGATCGCTTTGGAAAAGAACGTGCCCTTTGTTATAGAATACACAGGCTAATCAATACGCCTAATGTCATCATGAAGAGATCATGATATTTTTAGTTTCTTGTATTGAGTTTATACTAATACTCGTGAATATCGTTTACTGTCAATTTTTACTATATCTCGAAAGGCATTAAAAATTAATACAAGCTTAAAATAACATATAGATCTAATGACAGGGATATACGATTAGCACATAATAGTTTATGAATGTGTTCGCCATATATTTTCTAGCAGTTATAACGTTTACCGTTATTCAGTGATAGATTTAAGCGAAAACTTGCACGTTTGTCGCTAGAATTTTATTAAGAATAACGCTATGATCTACCGCAAACCGTGTAATATTAGTAGGCGGATCATTTCAACACGCTCCATTTATATTTCAAATTTTGGTCTTTGATAATCGTTTTTATTTGCCAAAGAACATACGCTCGCTGTTTTTGGTTTAGCGAGAAAATAAGGAGGCAATTACGAATATGTTCCTCCACTTCTATATTTTCCTTAATTTCTTAGTATGTTTTATGCCAAGATTAAATATATAGTACATTATTTTTAATTTTTCAAGAAAAGTTAAAGTCAATAATTTTCACAACTTGAGATTTAGCTTAAAAATTGTAAATAAAATGGAGATCTCGAATGCTCTAACCAACTTATTTTTGCTAGTATAACAAGATTTCTTCAGAATGATTTTTGAAAGTGCAGTTCTGACATCAATGTACCTTTACACTTTAAATCACAGTACTTCATTATACAGATCCAAATTCAAAACATTTAATTCTCAATGTGTGCCGAATACCAGTTATATTTTTTTAAGGTGCAGATTCACTTTCTAGATTGCGGATCTTATGGTGCTAATTGAAATTCAACGTTGTACAACAGTACTTGTTCCGCCGTGTCAAATAAATGCTCCGATTAAAGATCTATTTATTCTATGGATCAATACATATAAACTAATTGTAACTTTTTATTTATCCAATCGCCATTTATTTATATATATTTTACATCTACTGTATGCGGACTTAGATAACTATATGGTGCTTTGGGGCATTATTGAAGAGTTACAGCAAATATTCTTTATAGTTGCTATCATATCAATAATTAATATCTTTAAACTAATGGTCCACACACTTTTTTATGTCGTCGACGACTTGGCGTGTTTTTCGGTTTTGTGCAGAACATATCAAATATCGGAATTTTGAAAACCAATTATTTTGGCAAATTGATCACTATCATAGATTTATATATCATAGACCTTCATTTTTTATTGATTTGAAACCCCTGCAAGTTATCGTCGACCTATGGGATCCATGTAGATCGCTTTTGGTATCATAGCTCGTATATATTCACTATTACGAACATTTTTTCTCGCAGAAAAAAATAAAAGATAGACATTTTCTTTTAATTTATTTGTTTTAAACAGCTTTAATGACATCGGGTCAGTTAAATAATAATACATAGAAAGTAACAAACTTATTTTATGTATGTCTTTGTAATATTATAAAACTGAAAACTGGGTTATATTGAGGGTATATTAATGATTTATTCATTATATTTATATCACGTTTGTTATTGAGTGCCAACACTAATTTCTGAATAAATTTTATTTACAATCGTGTCATGGACTACATACGATGGGTGATCAAAAAGTAATGATAAACGTGTATTTCTAATAAAGATAAAAATCCAAAAAAAATTCTTTCGCTTTTTGAGTCCTTCACTACTTCTCAGCTAAAAAATTGTATAAATAGGGCGTCACTTGGAGGAGCTACAATTATCGACTAGTCGTCCCATCAGAGCGGGGGTCCCTCAAGGATCCTGGCTCTCGCCCCTCCTCTTCGCGATGTATACAAGCGACATTCTGAAGGACCCTGGTGTTAATCTCGCGCTTTTCGGGGATGACACAGCCTTATATATCTCGGGCAATAGCCTTCCCAGGTTGGTGCGGAGCCTCCAGACGGCGACCGGGCTCCTCGGCGCCTGGTTTCATACCTGAAGGATCGACATCAACCCGGAGAAGAGCGAAGGCCTGCACTTCTCCCTCAAAAAGCCCAGCGGCAAGAAAGCCGCTCGTTACAACTCCCCGGGTGTTATAACCCTCTTCGGCCGTGTAATTCCTTGGAAGGACTCGGACAGATATCTAGGCGTCATCCTCGACCGCCGCCTCCGATTCAAAGCCCACGCTCGAAAGGTCAGGGGCAAGGCGTGCTCAATCACGGGCCTCCTTCACCACCTGATATGCAAAAAGAGCAAGCTTTCTCTTCGCCATAAAGTGCTACTCTACAAAATTTGCGTCAGGCCCATCATGACTTACGCGAGTGTAGTGTTTATGCACCGGCTCGAAATCCTCAAGACCATGCAGGTCCTTCAGAACCGCTTCACCCGGCTAACCACCGGTGCGGAGTGGTATCAGAGGAATACAGACCTGCACAGTGCCCTTCGCCTTCCCATGATTCGACAGTTCGTCAGCGACTGCACTCTGAAACATTTCGAGGTGGGTATGAACCATCCTAATATATTAGTCCGACAGACAGTCGACTACGTTGCACTTCAAAATCCAGGGCGTACACCAGTCATAAACTCAATACGATCGTCATCCGTGTCGCTCGTCGGCGAGCGAGTCGGAGATATAAACTCGCACCTCTCGTACTCTAGCTTACATCGAATAAAGGGCGCCTCTCGTCCCCGCGTTTGCGATACAGGCGAACGATAGTCGGAGTTGGGACTTCGACTATTACGTAGCCCTCGCCACTTGACAGTTAGAATAAGCCAGTTCTCTGGCCAGGATAATGTAGAGGATAGCTCGCGGATCACCGGATTCGCGAGTCAGTTTCGATGAAGCTGTAATAGTCGTCAATAAGACTAACAGCGCAAACTTCACCGAATCCAGCAGCAGGAGCTACATTCATTTGAATACCAGCAGTCGGAGCGAAAACATGAAAATGGAGAAACACGTAGTGAGATGCGTCATTAAGTACCTCTGTTTGAAGAAATGTCTACCAAAGAGATACACGCTGATTTGGTGGAGACACTGGGGCACTCTGCTCCTCCATATTCTACGGTGGTAGGGTGCAAAGAGTTTAAGCTGGGTGGAACATCCACAGAAGATGAACATCGCAAGGGACCTCTCACTGAGGAAAACGTGAAAAAGATCGAAGATATCGTATTAGCAGACCGAAGAGTAACCGTCAGACATTTAACTGAGGTCACAGGGATCTCATATGGCAACATCCAAAGCATTTTGACTAGCAAAATGAATATGAAAAAGGTCTTCGCGCGTTGGGTACCGAGAGTGTTAACGGACGAACAAAAGAAAAAACGAGTTGACATTTCTAGAGCCAATCTTGCAAAGTTCCAGGCTGACCAAGAAATTTTTTTGTCTCGATTTGAGATCAAAAAACATTCGATAACTTGGAAAAGGCCATCCTCACCGACGCCGAAGAAGTTCAAAGTTTTCGAGCTCCGCAGGCAAGGTTATGGCGTCCGTTTTCTGGGATGCTGAGGGAATCATAATAGTTGATTACCTGGAAAAGGGAGCTACTATAACGGGCTCTTACTACGCTGATCAAATAAGACGACTGCGAGAAGCCGTAAAAGAAAAAAGACGGGGCAAACTCCAAGCGAAAGTTTTATTTCATCAGGCCAACGCTCCTGCACACTAAGCCGAATTTGCGATGGCTGCCATTCGAGAAGCAGGCTTCGAACTGGTCGAACACCGGCCCTATTCTCCAGATTTAGCCCCCAGCGACTTTTATTTGTTTCCTCGGCTTAAATAATACCTCAGGGACAAGAAATTTAAGGATGACAGCGAGGTGATGGCTACTGTAGAGGCATTTTGAGATAGCCACGATAAAGATTTTTTTTAAAGGGTATTTTACTTTTAGAGAAGCGTTGGGCTGAATAAGTTAAATATAAACTAGAATCGTTGTTTTATTATACTGATTATCATTACTATTTGATCGCTCCTCGTACTTGGCATTTTAATAGCAGTTTTAAACTATTTATTGCGTACAATATAAGGGGCTCGCACCGCACTAGTTTTGCGCAATATCCATTTCTTGGTGCAAAAACACTTACAGTTATTAAAATGGCATTAGTTGTACAAATGAATTCAGAGAAACGTTTTTAAATGTTATTCTTAGGTTTTGTCATCAGAAACGGCAAATGACGGAAAGTAATCTCGCGTATGATCTGTCCATTGGAACGCGGAAGTTGTCGTGTGTTGTGGAGTTATACAACTGTTCTGTTGGATCAGGTATCGAATCGTTTGCATATTGTACCTACTATGCATCTGTTTTTAAATGTTCATTACCTATTGTTTAATAGTGAATTAAACTTTTGTTATGAATATTATGATTGGACTTATTAAATGTTTGCAATTAATTACATATATACTTTTTATTTACTTCATAACACTAATTAATTACAATTTATTAAAAACTTGCGGAGAAAGAAAAAGTAATTGTGATCGAAAATGAGTGCAGATTTTCTAGAATATTTCTGCTTATTTAATGTAATTTGTTTAACGAGAGAATTTTTTTAAAAGCCACTAAATCGTGCTTTTTAAGGGACAGTGTGCTTATCTTTGCCCGACAATATTTATGTTATTTGTTATAAATACTATTAATCCTAAAACATAGTGTATATGTAAAATTTATCCTAGCAATTATATTCTAATGTAAGCAGTCTGTTACAATAGTCTTTTAGGTCATAAATTTAACAACGGGACATGTTACGTTTATCTAACAACAAAACCAAAATATGTGAATAAGAAAAAATTGTGGCGTTATTCATGTTTATAACATTTACTTGAACTAAAAACTAGAAATAATATAAATAGTAACAAAAATTGTACAATTTCAGTAAGCCTTATTATGATATATATATATATATATATATAGTCGTCCCTAGTTAATTAGTTTTCCAACAAATTGTTCGTGTTTCCAAAAAAAGGACCAATGCATTGTTGCATATCTAGGACTCAAATGTAGGTGCTCTTTGCATGTGTAAGGTTTTGTCAGATCAGTCCCGTTTATTTTCTACTGATTCTGATCATTTATATAAATCTTAGAATCCCTGGCTGAGTAATGTAGCAAATTTCATATACTCATCAATATTTTAATCGTCTGGGCTTGTCGTAGAAGAATTGATCACTACTCTTCGAAGTACATTCGGTTCAAGCTCAGACGTGTTAACAATCAGAGAATAAAATTGTAATACCCTTGTGTTTATACTTTTAGTGCCTTTAGTACTAACCGGACATGAGCGCGAAATTTAAACTCACTGATAATAATAAAATTATTAAATTTTGAAAGTGGGTTATCTTAGGAAAAGGACCTTCGAATGTGCAGATACCTTATAATAATTCATATCACGAGTGGTTCGATTTTAGTGTTTCCTTTTGTATAAAAAAAATTATGGTTGAGAAAACAGGAAATGTAGCTTCTTTTAATCGCCTATGGACTAATACATGTCTTAAAATTATTTAAGTGTCCATGAGGCTGTAGCTACAAATTCGAATCGGGGACCTCAGTGATAGAGACCAAGTGGTTACATGTATGTTTGTAATTTTTACTTAAGTTTATTTTGTTATTATAAATTATAAATTAATAGAATGACATACATTTTGAAGTAACACATTTATGATAATAATAGTTGTTTTTTAACTATTTGCAATTATTGAATCTCGTCTAAGATTCCGTGTTATGTCTTTATGAAAACATTCGTCCGGTTTGCTATTTCTATGAGTTTTTTTTTACTTTTTTTTTTTTATTTGAAGTGGGGAACATTATTGGACACTAGCTGACCGGGCTAATTTCGTACCGCCTAACAATTACACTGGGATTGATTCCCGGGTGGTCTTTAATGATTTCCTGTAGAAGATTGACAGCCTAGACATTACATCACACAACCACAAAAACAACGCACAAAACATATGTTGGATTAATAATTAGATACTGTGTTAACATAAAACAAACGTTTTTTAAGAAACGCTTTTGAAATATCCAACATGTCAATCACGATACTTTAATACCTCGGTTATTAAAGCATTGAACTTTAGCTTGCACTTAAAATAAATCAATAAACTTTGAGTGTTCTCAATTAGATAAATTTAGTATTATTATTACTATTAAATGTTCCTCATACAACTTAATATTTAATTTTGACACGAGCCTGATATCTCGAGTCTCAGGCGTTGTTGTGATTTGGTTTTTTGTTACCATGCACATACTATGTGACGCATTCACTCAACACCGTTGCAGCATAATAAGCCTTGAATTCACTCCTTTACGGTAACAACACCACTTTAGACTCATAGCAAATGAAAGGAACTCATGAAAGTTTTTCTGGAATCGTTTCTCACTTAAGTTATTAGACTGTAATCAATGATTAGCTACACTGGCAGTTGCCACGGAGTGCGTCCGAGGGCTAGTACTTATAAAGTGGGATGTAATTGGTCACCAACACAGTTGTAATTCCACTGAGCACAAAAAAATTCTTATTAACTCAGTTCAAATCATAAATAGATTCGAACCGAGTAATATATATTTTCAAATAATCTTACTTTTGAAACTTGTTACAATAAAAAATCATTGTAATCAATAAAAAAGGTATATGTCGATAAATATTAAACAAAAAATAATATCGCGGATTTATTCAATTCTTCTCAATAATTTACCTTAAATCATATTAAATATTGAACAAAGAAGACTTAGACTAATAAAATTCAACATTCTTTTTATATTTACATAGATTACATGATATCTGTATTTGAAGTAAACATCAACCTTCTTGTACAACAAGAAAGTTTGTAACGTATAAAATTTAGTCAAAATTCAGTTAATTTACATAGATAACACATTTTATATCAACATTTCTAATCTTTAATTATATATACTATTCAGTAGTTTGTAAACGTGGTATTAACAGTGTTAATATGTTAAATTAAATGCAATTTAAAAAAACTATCTATGGTCTGTTATATAACAAAATGAACCTAAACATAGCTTAAAAATGGCAGCAATTTCTACTAGTAAAAGAAACATCATTTCTCGCTCTAATAACAAAACAATTATGCATATGACTTGGTCTCCGTCATATGTGTAATGGAAGACTGAATTGCGACTACAGAATTATGGCAAGTAACAAATAATTTCTAAGATTATCTAAACTAAAAGATTTGAAGTATCTTTAACAACTAATATTTACACACTTTTAACATAAACAATACGTCGTCTAAACCGAGTTTTAAGCTAGGGTATTTACAATATTTGTTTTCCAATTGAATCTATACATTCGCATTATTAGAGAACCTGTTACGTTTGATAAGATAATTGCATCACATTTTTAAATAAACCAATGAAAGCGAGATGTAATGTTTAAAAATATCTTACTTGACAATTACATTTCTCTATTTCGTGTGAGAGGCACTTATGAAGAGATCGTACCCTTTTGCTGTTGTAATTGTCTACAGCGCATCTATAACTTTAAAATACATACCAAGATACAGAAAAAATAGTATATTAATTCAGATTTTTTGTTGCTTTAAGCACATTACACAAGGTATAAACATTAATCGGAACATTACATCTCTGGGTTCCCTGATCTACGTCTATTAAGAATGTATCATTTTTGTAACATGCATTGATACTTATTTATTTTCCTTTATTTGGTTTTGGTCCTTTGCGTTTTTTATGCGACAAAACGTAACATTCCTTATGTGTTAATGGAGAGTATAAGAAATTTTAATACATTTACAATTAAACAATACGAGGATTTCATAAAACACAAAAATAATACATAATAGATTGTACAGAAAAATAAGTTTAATAACTTGTCATTTTCTAATGAAGTTATATTGATTATTATTACGCAATTTTATTACAGCCGTGATATATAAAATAGAGTTAAAAAAATCTATACCACAATTTCACCGCCTTTCACACAATTCAAATAGTAATTGTTTTTGTACTAAACAGGTAATAAACAATTTTTTTTCGCAATAAATGCAAAATCCAGTATTTATACAAAACAAAAAATGCTGTGTTTAAGAACATTTAGTGCAATAATAGTTTAGTATATTGTAGTTGAATCACATAAAGCCGGTATTTGAAGCTGTGTACCTCTTTAATTTAAATGGTAGTCCTTCTCTCCCACGAACCTGTAGGAGTCGTAACTGGGCTCAGGCATGCAGTATCCGTGATACGTGCGAATGTCCTCGGCCGCGTACGTCACCCCCGGCAACACGCCCGGCTCCGTGTGGTGCCGCGGACACGTGTGCTCCCTGGGACACTGGCAGACGGTGCTCGCGTTCACTTCGTCTATCTGTTCATGACGCCTTCGAACACTGAACAGCTTACACGGCTCTTTCCTCGAACACCTTAATCTCTGTAATGAAATGATACGATATAAAATAAAATATGTAATGAATAAGTTGATGATGTTACCTAGGGTAACAAAACACGATAAGCGGTACGTTCACTGACGGTTAGGATTTTCATTTATCGCCTTAATACGTTGGATATTGCGTCTCGTTACCTTTATCCTTTTACTAGCTACAACGCCCTACAAACACGGTAATATTTTCACGCTACTACGGTCACTTACCTATACGGTCTCTAGCAAGAGGGACTAACAGTCTTAAATAAACAAAGTAAATTAATATTTCTCAGTAAATATTATTTTATTCCTTATAAGTTTTTTGGGTTCTTCAGAAAACGATGCGATAATTAGTAAAATTTAGTAAAACATGTTATACCGCCCTCTAACGCCACAAGTTAGAATTAATAATCTGTAGAAATACTTACGCTCTGAGGAGAGCACGCGAAGTGATATTGATTTCCGAGTTCTCCGCTGGGTGTCACGTACGTCATTTTCTTAAGTAAATAAGTCATCGAAGCTTTGGGGCAATGACAATTGACGATCTGCAGCGTTGCGTTTGTATCGGGAAATGAGTAAATTGTCCACGCGGCGTCCTTGAAGTATCGGCACTTTGGCAATCTCTTTATTGCCTCACATGTTTTGTACAAAGTTGTTTTATCAGATAACGTGTGGTTGTCATCGGCTGAGAGGTCACTGAAATCATAAGTAATTGGCTTTAAGAAGTTTGTGTAATCATTATTTTTAGTGAATTTAAATTGTTATGTTATCGGTTAAAAAATATTATTTATTATAATATATTCTATAAAATGGCTACAGTATTTCAGAAATTAGAATACTATGATGCATTTAATCACAGATACCATTTCTTACCTAGAACAGGGTTTGTGTCCCATACAACGACATTTCTTTTCTATCCAAGGTTGGGTTGCGTCGTAAAGATCCACCTTGCTGCAAACCTGCTTTGGCCTACAGTGCGGCAGGTCCTCCTCGGTTATCTGAAATTAATTAAAAAAAAACAATGAACTAATTGTTTTTTTCATTAATATTTAGGTTATTTATAAGAATACTAGAAATATTAGGATATTTTTCATAAAACTTGACTATAATTGGATAATTGTACATGATTTTTTTCTGATTAGGTGACTACTATTTATAAGGTATCGTTTAAGACTAAACCGCACTCAATTAACTCGTTATTTTATAACAAAGGATTTTATAAAAGTTCACGTCAACTATCAGAGAAATTAAAGCTAATAAGACAAATATTTACTATTGACTTGCGTTTAAAATCGGTTTGTTTCAGTTTGGATTCAGCTCTCATCGATGTTTATTTTGTATTGTACAGCCTTAAATTCGATGTGGCACTAAAACTTAAAATATTTGCTATAAAGCAAGTCATGCGTTCCAATTGGAGATAAGCATGAGGAATAACTAAATAACATTTGCATCCACTCCCTTAACGGAAAATAGTTTAAGAAATCTTGTCAACTACTATCGACCGATGTTAATTATAGTGGCTCAAATTCGTATTATATAAATACCAGGACCATGTGCGTATAGAATCCATTCATTTTTTTTTTGTTATAAGTAGAAGCATCGGCTGTACTTCCGACCGGAAGGGGGCCATTTGACAACCTGCTAGGTATGGGAAGATTTTTTTCGGCAGCATCTCTTACGCGTCTTTTTGCCTGATGTAAAATTAATTCGATAACAAAAAAAATATCTGCATAAATTTAAAACGGTATTATAGACATATTTTTGAAATAATAGTTGAAACTCAAACTTTTATTTTAAATGTAATACGAATGTAAAATATTACAACACCTTACATAATTCATTTACAAAGACTAACGATGTTTAAGAGAATAAATAATTTAGTAGAAAATATGAAGTTACATATTAAGGTTATTATTTATAAATATAATGTTCTTGATTGAAGTGGTAGCATCGCGAACTTTAAAGTCACTGCCGCCGTTACTACCATCGCTTACAATTCATAAAGAAATTTAGTTCTAAATATTATCGAGAACATAGTTGTATTATCAATAATTAACCTAACTATTCACTATTTTCCCCAACAATTCTAATCACTTATTTTGCAATAAATTCGGTAAAATTTAACATCCCGCCATTTCATTAAAAATGTAACAGTCATCATCCGTACAACCAGAGGAAGTAATATTTGGAAGATTGTGTAAAACTCCACTGCCGATGGGTATTCTTAAGGACTACATATTCATCCTCTTTTAAAATCCAACGGATGAGAGACATCTAAAGCGGCATTTCGGAGTAGTGCAAGTGAGATGGAGTGTGCTGTAGGCGGGGAGAGCGAGATCGGGCACGGCTTCCGGTGTGGACAGGTGCCGGCGCGCGATCATCGCCCACTAATGAAATAATCTGCCCGCGCTTGGATGACCTTTCACAACCTTCTCGCAGTGGCCCATTCATCTCCCACGCGAACCTAAGGTCATTATGATGTACACGGGGAACGTCGAGGGCACAGTTAAATTATGAAGTTATTTTTATTTAAATTATGTTACATAGAAAAACATTAAACACATTTTTGGTTTATTTTTATTACAAAAATTAGAAAAATAAGGTTCCTGTGACAAAACGAATAACAAAGAGTTGACCATTTTGAAATCCATCTTTCGTCCATTTGAAACAACATAATTATAACTATCACCGCAATTATTTCGCTAAAACATGGTTGAATGCAAAATTGATGGGGTTACAATATGTTTCTGTGTGACCTGCCGCAGATAGTATAATTAAAGATTTAATGTAACGTATCTTCTTATCGCTCAACGGGGCAAGTGCAGTGTCGTGCTGCCGTACCTTCTGGGAAAATTTACAAGGGAATACCGATATCCGGATCCGTAACTGAACGTCACTGATAAAGGTGCCGTTACCTCTTCGATCAGATACAACTTACTCTTGACATTGGGCGTTAAATTTAGTTTACATGTCTTGTTAAGCCTACAAATGACGCAAGCAATCAAACCGCGCCTGCGCCAATATACCTATCAATGAATATAAATAACGTAATTAAATATAAAGCCTTAGTAGATACTAACTTATCACGTATTTAAAAAAAATATATTAGTAATATAATATAATACGAGTTTGATAACTTGATTCTAAGTCTTATATAGTTAATGTTACAAAAACAAAAAACAAATAGTAATTGTACTGATACCGAATTTAAAATGGAACTTGCCTCGGGCGACGGACGCTGACCGGATGCTCTGGGCTTGCGTTTCATTCACAGGGACACAGGTAGCAGAGAACAAATTACGGATACGTGTAATTTGTTATCACCGGAGGTTGTGTGTTATTTATTACTATGTAATTATTCTTAAGTTACATTCGAGACACGGCCTCGTTACTCACGCACGTAAGATTCTTATTTTATAACGAACTTTAAATAAATAGCGTCCTATTGTATTTTCCCGACTGTTTTCTTCTAAATACACAATATAGTAAGAAACGTTACGAAATGTAATAAAAATCTTCAAAAGTTTAAGGGCGGCACGATAATAGGGATAATTACATATATTGAGTGCGTATACGTTTTTATTTGGAAATTATTATTATAAAATGAAAGATATATTTATTATAATACAATGATAAGCCTATTCATCGATGCTAAATAATTAATTGCATAAAACTCATGCGTATAAACAGATCACACGTTTAAAGTAATAAAAAAAATATATAACGGAATCGCAGAAATATTGTCTAGTATAAAAGATTTCAACGCAAATAGTGACGTTGAATCATTACATTTACTGGCAACTAATAACCAATGCAAGAGAGTTATTTTTTTGCTTATAACTGAAGCATAAAGTATTACTTGAAATCTTAAATATTATCCAATTATGTAAATATCGATACTAATTAAACGCCTATTCCAAACAGTGTACATAGCAATATAGCAGTATAAATAGCAATGTGACGTATATCATTTGTAAAGTCGTTTATTATTAGAACTTTTTGCTAATGTGTTATGTGTTACCGTGCAAAATAGGTAGTTTATAATAGTTATTAATTGATTATGTAATTTAAAATGGATTAATATGTTACTAAGAACATCTGGGTAAGATGATCCTTTGAGAAGAAACAACATTCCACTGGTAGTAAACTTACTATCGGTATATCTATCCTCATCGGAAGCATATATCACGGCAAGCTTTATTAGCAAAATATTCATTATAAATTAAAATAATAATACGCTTGTTAATTTAAGGTAATTTTCGCTATCACTAGAGATTCGCAGTCGCATAACTATTTGATGGTTAAAACAAAAAAAAAGTAACGTTATTTAAAATTGATGGCCTTACAAGCCTGAAAAGTTAAAAAGCTATTAACTTATTACGAATTTTTCATCTTTGTTTGAAAACTTTAAATACGCTTTTTTGTGATTAGCTTTGAATGTTTCAAATATATAAAAAAAAAACCTATGTTGATCTGGCAGCTAGTTTTTTAATAATTAGAATAACCGGACAAAATTATTATTTATTTGAAAAATTACTGTTTTTAGAGTAATGTTTAAACTACAGCGTTGCGGCATGGCAAGGTAAAAACAGTGCACATAGTAAATATATGTGCATAACATATGAGCGTATACCAGCTTATTTGTCTCCATTATAACTCACAGCATCCGGAGGACTTCATTCATGACGCACGTGGCTCTACATTTGAGACGGAAGCCAGTCCCCAATTCCATTGCCGCTGCGTCGATACACAGAGTTCACTCGTAGCTCTAACCCTCCTGCGTGCATATCTGCGACATGCTGTTTCTATCTATTAACACTAAGTTTATCTTTTTAAACAGAAAATGCAATAATATTTAATTGAGTATACTTCAATTCTAGCTATAATGTGACAGTTGTTAATGTTACCAACAACATAATGAATAGTGTTCTAAATCATTTTTATTTACAGATCTGTTAACTTTTCTAATTATAATTTTATATACATCAATGATACGTACAAGAGGTATGTGATTCATGTGTTAATTTTCAATTGTTTTCGTAACTGAAAGCTTCTCTAAAGACTATAGTAGCGAAAAAGCTGTAGATTACTTTTATACATTACGCGTAGATTGTGCGGCCTGCGTTGGCTAAACCGTTGGTATAGCTATATCTACTATTGAACAAAGCGAATTGTTAATACTTAACGATTCATTTATTTTCACAACAGCTACATTTCGACGTCATTGGATCTTTTGAATCTATCCCCTTTCTTATCACGTACTTTGTATGTGCTACGATTGATATTATGAGGTTTGCCATATACTTGTAAATGTCTTCTGTTAGTATCTCTTTTCTAGAAGTTTCAGTCTCTTTACAGACAGAGTACTGCATTCACGTAAATTATATATGACGCATAGTTTTAATGTCTTCACTGAAATATTTGCATTGACATTGTGTAGTCAAGAACAGCAATCTTTTGTAATATTCGTAGATGTTTAGTGATGAAGTGGTCATTCAATGCGCACCAGAAATATAAATTTTTTGAGACATGCATGAAATGATGATGACACGCAAATATTATTTAATTAAAGAAAAAGGTATCACTAATGTCTACCATTTATATATATTTTTTAAGGTTGACTTTATTAATCATATCCCCACATTTCCACAGCACAAAACACAGATTAATAACTTTTGGTTGTTGACTAAGGTCGGTCCCCCCCCTTCAGAAGTTTCCAAAAGGACGAGATTGAATGGTAGGTGCTCTCACTCGCCCCACCCCTCTCTTTCTTATCTTTGATGGGTGCCGCACACTATAACATTGAAAAATAAAAAGTATTCAATAGTCATTTCAGAATGTACCTCTCCATGATCTTGTTTACTTTTAAACTGCGTTAACCGGTCAGCGTTGGATACACTCGACTCCCGTTACGTCCGCCGCGGACGCAGGTATCCGTACCCGTCTTCCTATCGGATATTTACACTACATTATTATGTACAAGTAACACTTTACTTTCCCCTGCTTATATCGGGCATGTTTTCTCATTAATGAATTGAACATTAGTATCGCGTTTTATACTTAGCAAACAGTAGACGTGTCTTAGTAGAAAATAATTACTTTGAAGAGATGAAATATTGCGTTATCATGATGAACTCGGCAGATCAGATTCAGTATTTTATAATAATTGGGAGAACTCCGCTATAAAGGATATATCATCAGGTTAACATTCTACATATCTTGACGCTTTATGTTACCAAAACACCTGAATAATAAGACTTAATTTCCAATACTTTTTTTATAAAAAGAAGCAGTTTAAAAAAAAAAACTCAAACAATACCGCTGTTTGAATAGGTCTTATGGATTAGATGCAAAACAATGTCTTCTATTTTCTCACAACGGTTGATATTTTTATTTATTTTGAGGGATATGTACTTTGATATAAACTCTTTTTAATTAAAAAAGAAACATTAAAATTGCTTGTTTTCTGTCGAAATTAGCAATTTTGAAATTTAAACAGGTTAAAAATAAATTTTCCTTGTTTAAAACAAAAAGAATCATCAAATTCAGACTACTCAGTAAAATGTTTTGGGCAAGATAAGAAATAAAAAAACCAAAACGATACATTTTAAATCGCGAACTTCCTTCTTTCGTCTTCGGTTAGTGATAAGTTAATAAAAAACATTTAATTTATAAATCCTTTTTTGTAGCAGACGGTTTTTGACTTTTTTTTGTAAGATAAAGAATGAGTACTTATATTAGTGTTTTTTTACTATTTTAGCAGAATATATCCGTAAAATGATACATATTCACCTAAAAAAAGAAACAAAATAAAACATAAAAAAACTGAAAATTTTGCAAATATGAGTCATCTGTACATTTATTTCAACTTTTTTTGTAGTAAGTCTATCATAATAATATCAAAAAGTAATAGCGTAATAGAGGTGGCGGATCCTTTCATTATATTATACCATGTACATCATCATTAATATTAATTTATTTTTAACACGTTGCGGGGCACTTTTAAATTGACGATGCAAAACACTTTTTTTAATTGTTTATGACTGCTAGATGAAATTGAGTGTAAGGGAACATTATAATATAATAGAATAGAAAATTAGCAAATTGGGCCACAGTTTTTTTCATAAAAGTCTAAACGAGTATAGACGACGTGTGCTTACTTATCGCCAAATATTATACAGCTATTGCTGTCATTTGCGGCAACTTCTTGATGTCCTTAAGTTTTAAGATAATTAATATTTAAAGAATTAATACATATTATTTAAGCGGTAAATAGTTATTAGTTAAATTTTTTGAAGAAATGCAATCGCGTCACAGCAAATATTATGATAAAAAATACATTTTTTAATTTATGAAAGCGTTGTCGAATGGTAGCGGGGATTCGGCCGTACGTCATCGGGACTGTCAAGATAAGAAAGAGTGAACGAAAACACCTGGCGCTACCGGTGTTACACATGCGTCCGCGCACCCGCGCCCTCGCGCCCCCGCGCACCCTCGCACCCGGGCACCTGTACTATACTAATTATAATATCGTATCAAAATAAGCACAATTTTCCAAACTTTTTTTCTCCAATAATCGAGCAATCAATTCAAACTGTATATGCTTTTGTTTTCATTTTGATTTAGTAGACATTTGTCAGAAAATATGAAAAAGAATATTACCAGGAGTTCATGAAATGAAAGTAAAATAATAAAAAAGAAAAAAATAACATAGAATGGATTCTATTTTTAGTTAGTGTTAGTTTGTTTTCAATTAATTGCGGGATTCGACTTAAGTTATGAGCGTTTTGCTGTGTGCTAATGTGTAATTTGAAATTGTCAAAGTTCCATTCTTAATTTCTAATTATACATTTAAGAATTATTGTTTTTTTTTGGTTATTAATATTTTATATAGGAATAAGTATTGCTACCGCAGAAGTCCTAGGGTCAGGTCAATTGTATGATACTTTTTACGTTAACACAATAACTAAAAGATTATGATTTTTTTATTCGTAGTAACTCCTTAATGCATGAATATTTGTATTATAAATTTATAATGAAATAATAAAGTATGAAAAAGAAACAAAATGAGTTACCATTCCACGATGTTTTGATATAACTACACGTAATTTTATATAAATACGTGTTAGAGAGAATCATGATTAGCACGGTTCCTGATATTATAAGCGTAACAAATCGGGATTTATGTATAAATTATTTTCATTTATCTTTAAACTACCTTTATCTCTGTATAAATTTAAAAGTTTTTAAATTTTTTTAACATTTGGTCTGATTGTTATTTTTATAATAACTTATTGTCATAAAACAAGTAGCTCTTTACACTGCTATGTATTAAATACTCTATATTACTATAACATCCGTGTCAACCTGAAAACAACTCATATATTCATTTTAAGTCATAAAATATATTTGGTTGAATATAAAGTTGACATGCTTAATTCATATTCTTACGAAGGATTGTGTTAATTAAAGGATGTAAATTTAATACTGGTCTAAAAACACTAGTATCTTCATCACACTTATTAAAAATAACTTAACAATAAACTAACGGAACTAAAATAGTATTGATAAAAACCACTAATAGTTTATATTCGAACTTATTTTTAATTTTTTAGCTTAAACTTACTCCTGTCTGGTACAGAATTTTTAGTCCACTTTTCGTTTGCATCGCTGTTCGTCTGTGCGGTATAGGAGGCAATTTGTCCGGCCTCCTCAAATGTAATTCGTCGGAAGGCCTGAAGGCTTCCAACGGTGTCCGTATCACTCCTCGAACACCGCCGAGCGCCGTTGCCAGCAACAGGGTTGTCAACACTTGCATGACTCTGGTGGCACTCGTTTACACTACTCGTTTCGCACAGACACTGGGCCCGTTCTGAAATTTGTCGTGAACGGTCGCCGGAACGTGTATGTCCCGCGCGCGAAAACGTGTGGTCGGCTCAGGCGGGCTCGGCTCGGACTGGCAGCGGCCGCAACGGAGCAGGTATGGCTTAGCCTACGCGCCGGGTATAACCACCTTGTACAGCGTCGCTGCCGCTTTGATACGTTAAATGTGAATCAAAATGGTCGTGCCGCAGTGTAAGAAATCAATCAAACATTAGTTACAATGCGACACGACTGTTAGAAATGATTAATTTAAATGTGTAAAAAAACCTAGAAATCAGCGCTGATAACACTAAGGTATTTTTTTTAAATATGTATTTTATAATTTATTGCTAGATTAATAAAATATGTATTCCTTTATGTTGTTAGGCATCCTACAAAAATTAATTATAATACATTTTATTTGACTATATATTATTTCGTACTTTATATAATACATTAAATCGATATCTTTAAGAATTATTATATCTATATCTTAAATATATATTATCTTTAAACAAAAAAACAAATACCGGATTGTGTAAAAAGACTTGTCGAAAATAAAATAAAAGCCTACCTGATCTAAATATAAATGTATATTATTATAAATTATGAAATATTATTAACTTGAAGTATTATATAAGTAAACTGTTAGGATCAAGATTATTAAGTTCCCATCGGGTTGACTTCCTACCGATGGAGTTTTTTTTACATAATCTTGTTGCTCCGGTATTGAGCTGTATGCACATGCAACAATTAGAAAGAGTTTTCGTTTTCTCATTAGAGTCATTCAACAATTAAATATTATATTATTCATTGAAATTTTGTGTTTGCAATTTTATTTTAATTTCTGAGTATTCTATTGTACTAAAACAAATAAATTGATGTAAAATAAGAACCAAGCACTATATTCCACCACGTAGGTAGAACTATATAATCAGTATATGAAAATCTTAGTCTGCATATTTATTAAGTATAAAGTTAATATCCAAAAGTCAATACCTGCACAATTAGTTCAAAGTATTATTTTTATTTCCCAAGTATCGGCGACTTTGCGCGTTCAATTGTTTTAAAACTTTGTTCGAAGCGTTGTCATTCAACATTTCGCGGAAAAGGATTTTAACCTTTCATTCCCAAGAATTCAAAGTTCCTATTGTAACGCGACCTTACACGTTCTCTGTCTCTTTCGCTCCCATTCACTGCCCTCGCGTGCGCATGAATGAATCGTTTCTTATGAATGAATGGACACTCGCTTTACTATAGATACCCACTATTAAATCCAAACATTTAAGTACGTTGTTTTGCATCGACTTATCTTTATCAAGAAATGCATGTAACTTTACTTTATTTAGGTCCGATATATATATTTTCGTCAACGCGACGCCAGATCGATAGTCATTGACGATTAATGTGTTCTTTTATTCTATCATGTTTGTTAAATTAAGTTTAGTGTAAAATATTTGCGAATAACTACGCTACATTATTTTATTAAAAAGTTACTGTTCAATGAATATATATCGTATAAGATATCACGACTGGCGTTTACCGCTCTGTGTATAAAAGATGTATTTTAATTTTGGAAAGTTGGTATATATAAATTTTTCGTGACATTTTCTCCGAATAGTAATTAATATAATAGATATAAAATCGTATTTAGATTTTGAAAATCCTTACGTACAAAAGCGTCTTAAACAATAACCCCTTAAGAAGAGCTCACATTGTCTTCATTGTGTTACAAACAAAACGTTTTACGGGACTCTTACAACTCAAGTGGTCGGCGTGTTTTTCTACATCCTTTAAAGAGAAGAGACAAAAAATGCAGGCACGCGCACTCGACTCCTTTGTTATCTCCTTGCATTTGTGTCTTCGTGTGAAATATAACAATGTCCTTTACGTGGAAGTGCGATATCCGGTTAAGAATTTCATCCATTTCCTATTTTTTGTATAAAGATAAAGAATATTCCGTAAGTAGTAAAGATTGATCGCCTATTACACGTGTTTACTGATAAAACTTATAACTATTACTAGTTTACATTTTGAATGAACTGTATTACGGTGACTTGTAACTTAATATACTATTTAGAATCTGGCACATGTTGCCCTTTTTATATATGGGGAAGAAATATTCACTTTTACTGTTATGTCTATTAAATTTTTATAAGTACATTATTTGGCTCGAAGTCAAATCATTTTTTCCGTAATTATTATATATTTTTTGTTATGAGGGGAAATCTTCGAAAGATACCCTGCCTTGTGGGTCTGTGCTTATCCACAGTCTTATCTGGTGTTAAGTAATGTCGTAGTTTATGGTCCAAAAGTGCAAAATCCTAGAAGCAACCTATTCACTCTGCTCTTGAAGACATTCACCCACATTATACATCGTAGCCACATTGTACTCGGCCGGGAACACCGAAGCCGGCAAGTTATTCCATTATGAACAACGAAGCGAAACGCTTCGTCCGAGTGCGGAAGTGTTCACACCAAATTGATTCATAACAATCCGTACATCTAGACCTCTGAAAGCGGAAAAGTGATAGTGGAATGATTTCTTGCAATTCCAGCGTACACTCTCCCAAATGTATCCTGTAGAACAGACCGAGGCCAGCAACGCGGCGTCTGTATTTAAAACTGCAGATTCGTACCAACTAAGTCTTGGTCACCAATCAGTCTCTTGGCCCACCTCTCCACCAAGTTCCGAGTTTCCAGCTAGTACTTTTGTCCAAATGTGACAACAGTACACACACGACCGGATCTGGGCATGATACAGATTTAAAAGCTGTCCCGGTGTACAGTACCGCCGCACCTTTGCAAGATTTCCCAGCTTACTTGCGGTTGTTTTGGCCTTGGACTCAATGAATGGCCCAAAATTAAAGTTTAAAGATATTTCTATATCCAACAATTGAACATGCTATTATCCAAAATCATATACGTCTATCTCTTTGGTTTCGTTACGGGCTTTTCTGTATTTCTTTTCATGGTTTTTTTTCCCTATTTCACTTACAATCACCATATAAAGCTGGGCTACCATTATTTTGACTGTGCTTGTGGATTATGTGTCTTAAAAAGAAAATTAATAAGCTATTAATAAAATAAATAACCCCTTGTAACCGATTATTATTCCTTTTATAATTTAAATAGGTTTACGTCAATACGTAAAGCTATTGAAATTATTTTGTATTATCTACATACCTAATAAAGATAAATCTGGTACAAGAAAAGATTTCCACGTGTAAGTTAAATTGACCTTGTACTGTGACTAGGTAAATGTAGAACATATCTCATATTTACATGAACAAAAATATGATTTTTATTACACAAATGTCAACTGAATGAAATCTAAATAATTTATTTTAATTTAACTTGCCTTATTATAATATTTTCCTAAAGCTCAGATAAAGTTGCTGGTATTTTGTGCAATCTACATGTTCTGTAATTAATTTCAACAAAGTTTCAGGTCGCTACACACAGTGGTTTGCTTACACGCGCAACCTTGTTTCGCCCACGTGCGACCTTTCCTAACCTCAAATTTCATCGCAGGAAGACTATGTAACTAATTGTACAAGTATTACTACAATTATTATGGAAAATTAAAATACAATAGTCGTCTATCTTTGATGCAACAATATCACATATTATTTATTAAATTTAATCAACCTCTTTTTTGCGTATAAAAAACCTTTAATATTTTCATCAAAATGTTATAACCCATATTTTGTTAAATATCTTTGTGAATGAAAGAATACACTGGATATAAAGCCTGCCAACTCTTTTTACATTTAAAAATTAATCCTCCATTCTTTTTCTTACAAATTCATCTTCGTATCTTAAAAAAAATATGGTCGATTAATACTTTTCACACACATAATACAACTTTTATCACTTAAATGATAAAAAGACAATTTTAATGATGTTGAAATATAAATGTTGTTATTATAATTACAAGTTCAATTTAAAATAATTTTAATTTATGTATCATTTTAATGTAAATAATCATTTATTTCTGTAAAGTCATACCTTAATCAAGCCAAGTTTATCAAGTGGATATTAAGCCCTTAAAACAACTAAAACTGTATAATGCCACCTCTTCTTACTTTCAAAAACTAGTTTTCCATTACTTACAAAGCCATCTTCATTTCCTTAAAAATAAGATTATTATTAATTAGTTTTTTTTTCTTCTTTTTTTATGAATATTGCTATATCTATGACTAGTTGTCTCTGAAAACTTCGTACCGCCTAACAATCATCGAATGTAGTGTTAGCTTTGTGCAGAGCTTAATTTGTGAAGTGGTGAACCCTCTAAATTTCCTAAGACTTTTTTTGTATTAATATTTATAAAATCTTAATGTAAAGTTTTTGATAGCGACATCTAATGGTAATGAATAATAATTTGTTAAACTAAATAGAGTATAGTTAATCCCGTGGGAATGTTTTAATTTTCTGGGACAAATAGTAATCCAAAATCCATAAACATTTTTATGTTACTATTTTAAAATTTTACTATTTTTGAGATAATTCAGCAGGAGAAAAATGTATTAACCCACTCTCCCCTACAGGAACCTTTTTAAATTTTTCTGGGATAAAAGTATTCTGTATATTATTCCATAAAATAAGTGACCTATATGACAAGTTTCATGACATTCATTAGTGGTCTTTGCTTAATTCGCGATCAAAGAGGCAGATGAAAATTATAAAAAAAATATTTTCGTTTCTATACCTTCGAGTAAGTGCATTTCATTTAAAATTTGGCTGAGTTACAGTTTTATTACATGTGTAGATGATTTCTCTTTCTGTTTCTTTAACTAGGATTACTTCAAGCTTGTATAAAATATACTAATATAAATTATTATATATTGTTTTTGATTCAATTTAGATTTTTTTTATTTGTTTAGACGCCGAGTAGTTCGTTAAACTATGTACACCATAGAGCCACGATAAATTCGAATAACTTATCGTTGACTCTTAAAACATTATCTGTTAACTTGAACTGCCTCCGTGGCGCAGCGATTTACAGCTTTCGCCTTATAACGCGGATGTCCCGGGTTCGATTCCCGGGCCACAGGAGTAGTGGAGTCTGGATAGTGGTAGAGTTTTTCAAGTCCGCCTGGCTAGCTACCACCACCCTCAATGTCAATATGACGCAATATAAGCATTGCTGCACTCCGGCAGTCATATACACGTGAGCCAGATATATTTTGGGCGAACACGCTTCACCGTTTACAACCTCATTTTCATTCAATATCAGGTGAAATCGAGGTCAAGTGTTAGCCCATAACCGTTAAAAAATGTTAATAACCAGGTCCGAAAACATTAAGAGCACCAACATTAAATACAACTAACGTAACAAAAACATAGAAACAGAACGCTGAAGTAATTGCCAACAACCTGTTATCGCCATCATTCATAGCTTGAGTAACCCAATGCACCCAAATTTGAGATAGTTGTGAATACCAATTGGAAGAGGTGTCTGAAAGATGTCGCAGCTATTGCGAAGAGCTTTACAAAGACAAAACTCTAGAATGCTCATTGTGTCCCATTGACAATTTGAAAAGAGAGCCAGACATTGCGCTCCGAAATATGTGAAGCTCTTAGTTGCTTCAAAACCAGGAAAGACCGGGCACTGATAACATAATTTCTGAAAATCTGAAAACTTTAGGTGACTTTTCAAATCTTGTTAGTTGATATAAATTTTCAAAACTTATCATGTAGATATAATTTTAATCCGTTGAAACTAATCGGACTATTTCATCTCCAGACAAATTCGCGTCAGCAACCTAATGCAACATTTCAACATTCATAGTTTTTATTACATGTATGAATAAAATCAGTTGTTGAATTGTATTTTATTTATAGTACTGGCGACTTTAGAAAGAATGGGTTAACTATGGTAAAATAAAAATTGAACTATTTCCATAGACATTTAAATAGGTGTACTAGAAATAACTAACTTAACGTCTGCGCATGTCTTCTGGTATTACGGTATAAAATAATACTATGACTATATTAACACGTTAAACGCTGTGAATTCGCCGTGATGAATATAGTATTATTCGAATAATGATATTTCCTTCATAAATATAGTTTTTTATGTATATGAACGAATTATATTAGAGTTTAATCTTTCACCATTACATTAACAATGTTAAAAATGAACAACTGATTCGCGTTGACATTAAACAACTTTTTTTATCGTTAGCAATCTACAGGTGCCGGGCACCGGTGACCCCCATGGCATTCAACGTGTTAATATTGTAAAAATTCAAAAACACATACGACAATTATTGGTTCTATAAGAAAGTTAAATTGAGATATGAAAGCATAATCATTATCGGAGCTCGCTAATCTTCTGATAATGACTGATTTATATCGCCTTCTTAGATACCGATGGTAAAAGTAATATAATATAATGTACAACAAAAAGAAATGTGGTAACATTTCGCATTAACAACCAATGCAATGCTGCTGCTGCTGCTGGGTTCGGAAATGTTTTCGCTGTTAGTCTTTTTGTCGGCTATTACCTATTACAGTTTCACCTGAACTGGCTCACGAATCCGGCGATCCGTGAGCTCTCCCACTAACTACACTAGCCAGAGAAGCTGGCTTAACCTGTCTCTATGGCGAGCTACGTAATTGTCGAAGTCGGATTCGGGTCGAAACCGCGATTATCTTTCGCCTGTGACGCAATCTGCGGGGGCGAGAAGTGCCCGGGTATTCGGGTGTATCTAGTGTACGCGGTGTGCGAGCCTTGGAGCCGCTTCGCTCGTCGGCGAGCTAGGCGGGTGACACGTGAGATGTGTCGGTGAATGGTATTGTAGGTGCATGTGGCGTTGTGTATCAAGTTTATAGTTTGAGTGTTTTCTCTGTCTGACCCGACCCTTGCTTCGGAACTAACTAATACGTTACGCTGACGACGCTTTGGTAGGCGAGGATTTGGAATCAGCACGTAGTCGACTGTCTTGACGATGAGTAAATTCAGGTATTTCATGCCCACCTCATAATGTACCAGAGCACAGTCATTGAATAACTGCTTGAGAGTGGGAAGGCGAAGGTCACTGTATACAGTTTACAACTTCGCCACTCAACGTTCCTCTGGTACCACTCCGCCCCTGTTGCGAGCTGGTTCAAGTGGTTCAGGAGGACCTGCATAGTCTTGACTACACTGCTGGTCAAAAGTTTGAGACCACCTTGAAAAAATTACAATATTGAATAAAACTCCAAAAGTTAGTGCTCTACAAATTATT
>DWQX01001394.1:0-28445 GCA_018245475.1 Pharmacophagus antenor | reverse complement strand
CAGCAGCAGCAGCAGAAAGTCAAAAGAAATTGTTTTGGTAGAATATATATGTTATCCTGAATATACTAATATTAATACGTGTTTTGACAATTGTTTTCGTCTATAAAAAATATTTCCATTCAGGTGTTTTAAAGTTTCCAATCATTACCTAAACCTGATCGATTTTTAGTTTTTGTCGTTTTCGATATAAAATACACACAAAATTTTAACGTTATCAACGTTAAAATGTTATGAAACCATATTCAATTACGTCTTGACACTAAAAATATAATATATATCATAGTGAAGTAGAAATAAATTAAGTGTTAGTGAAACTAATGTATTAACCTAACCGACGCACGCCTTAAACGGCTTTAGTGACTAATGGATGTACATGGCCAATCGTTAAAATGTTGAAGCAAGTTTACGGGCTTGGAAACTTGTGTTTGCACTTATAATGAAATTATCCTTATAGTAACAGGTAGATATAAATAATGGGATTTTTTTTTAAATAGCCTGTAATATAATGCACGGCGGTCGAAATTCAAATGAATATTAACAACTCCTTTTTAATATAGTCAATAAAGTAATTTAAATGTACGTCAATAGAACATCGCATTACGTAAACATAGTCAAATAAATGTTTCATTTCATCTAATTTTAATGTATTTGCGATTTAACAACAGGTACAAGCGAAATTGGTTTATCTCGGTACAATTTTAATTATGTTTTTACACGCTAATTTCGTGTACATAATCAATAAAAAAAATAAAAGAAATAGTATGTGATAAGATGATATAAACGGAAGTAACCTATATAACTTAATAAAGTAGGTTCCGAAAGAACAGTGATAACGTTTAGGAAAGTATCCGTAGTCCTTCGACAACGAATATAGGCTAAAAATAGAGAAAGTGTTGTCGTAATGACATTATTATTTATCTGTAACAAATCCTATTATAATAATCTTGCATTGAAATTATTGTCTCATCAAATCAACCTCTCGGTTATTGACATAGATATTTAAATCGACATCGTGTCGAAAGCGTGTAATAATTCAACATGACCACAAACGTAAAGTCTTTGGCGACTACATTCGCTTCGGCCGCCGCTGAACATCGCTCGCGCGTGGTAGATTTCGGCGGCAGGTAAACAACGTTGCGTGGTCTCAGTTCGATTCTTATGGCAAGCTAGATGACGTCACACGCCATGCGGTCCTTAGTACGAAACGAACTATAATGTTCAATTAATTCACATAAATACGATTGTTTTTTTTTATTAGCAACGCTCTGAAAGCTGGTTTTATTTTTCTATGGTAGCAATAAATTTGACATTTTCGTCACTTCGTGGCCATTTTTGCTAAGATAAGTGTGTTCTATGATGCACGCAATTTTTATGTATAATGTATTAATTTACGTTTCTATTCCATAAATAGAAAATCCAAATCAGACTGTGGTATCAATTAAACATATAGAAGTAATTTTTAGGATTTAACGTTTTTAAACTTTCCAACCGAATACACGTTAGGGAGATATTTTAAAATAATTTTTGATAGTAGAAACACTCGTAACCTTTTGAACCGTATGATTACTTAAGCGTTGCAAACGCTTCCCAATTTAGGCTTGATAATCGAATCACTAAGCCTTCGTCGACTCTCGTGTCAGGTTAATAACGACTGGGTAATGTAATTTGAAACTTATTCGTTTCTATAATTTCTCGATTATTGTGTGCCCTTTAGCGTTCCTGCGGTTAATCGAGGCTAGGCGAACGTACTGTTGAATTGCACACAAAATTACATCATTTCGCAATGAGTCAAAATTACATTGAAATTATTAACTTGCAACAAAATTCTGTAAACATGCGAACAACGATTTAAAACATTGGACACGTTTAAATTTTTAAATGTGATTTAGTTTTCATGGATAGTTCAAATTTGCAATTATTAAATTATTATTTTAAACGCTTATATGTATACAAACGATATGCGATTTTTCTTCGATGGTTATGTATCCGCTTCTGTATAATTGAATTCGATTTTTTTTATTTACAGGTACATTGCGTTTGCCGTAAAGCTTGTACTGGAAAGCAATGAGTTACATTTTATTACGGGTAACGTATAAACATAAACCAGTGTAAAGATCCAACAAGATGATTTTCTGTTGCGTCAATGATAAACAAATCAAAGACAAACCTATCATCCCTTTATTTTGATACAAAACATTGTACTGATTTAAAAAAAAAACGACATCTCAAAGTTTTCGCTCCTAGGAGGTACAGTTCGATCAAAACAAATAAGATATGTAACTATTCGTCATTTCCTTCGAAAATAACATTACAACGCAAGTTTGGTAATACTCTTTCGAAGACGTGAGTCATTTTTATCGTCGTCTTTGTATATGTCCATTTGTATTCCGCAAAGGAGCCACGCGAGTGATGAATCAGGACGTAGGAATCGAGGAGGGACTACGCAAAACATGTGGCGCTTTGTCTCTTCTCTCTTTCTAATGTGTTAATCTTTATAAACGAGGTCAAATTGTCAAAAGGTATTCACGTTACGTTACTATTGATTCAATTTGTATTACCATAATTGCTTTTGTACTGCATTCTAATAATTGTCTATTATAAGGTGTCGCCCAAGGTGTGTCTATAGTAATTATCTTGAGCATTTCAAATCAAATTAATATCCAGTGGAGCATGTTTGTTATTTATTGAGCATTAAAGATAAAGAAATAAAGGCGTTCAAATGTTCACTATCAGACAAAGCACCTCCAACTTTACAAAGCTAAAGTATTAGTATTTTAAATATTTGGTACCCGCATGCATATTTTAAATAACGCTACGAAAGAAATTAATGCTAATTTAAAAAAGAGATCAGTAATCAGAGAGTTTATTACAAAGAAATTCCAATTCAATTTCTTAATAACGTAAACATAATGTAATCCAAACATCCAACGTTTTAAATTTCCCTAAACTGCAGTAAGTTTTTAACTTCACCAAGTTTTAGGCAATAACGACTTACCATTGTACCGCTTCTTTGTTCAACGCGCCTTTAGTAAAGATAATCAACTTTAAATTCCACCAGAAAATCGTTTTCTGCGGTTTTTAATACAATACTCGTGATTTATTATAATGACTCTGCTAGTGAAAGTGTCTCAGTAGCTTTAACGTGAATGCCCCTTGCATGTCCTCCCATGATTGATGGACCACATTCAATTGTACGTACTTTTTTCAGCGTTTTCTTCGTCTTAAACGTCTTTGAATAGATCTCTGTACAATTCGTTGACAAGCGATGAATGGATATCTCGAGGTGACTAAACTTTAAGTTTTTTCCTTATTTTTTCTTCGGAACATGAGTGTTCGTTTTCGTTGTGAAAAGAATTTTATTAACTTAAGCCATATAATGACTTATAGAATGTCACGGAGAAAATAAGCCTTGGAAAACTTTATAGCTTTTTTTTAATTACATTCAGTTGTAAACAAAATATGAGTTAAAAATTAAGTACCTATATAATTTTTTAAACCTTTCAAGTTTTCATTTTGATATAAATGTCCATATCCTACATCGATCACATATACACTAATGTAATAAATATACAAACACTCTTCATGTTTGTGTAACAACACAGAGTAACCAAAAGTTAACTTTCACACAAAACACTAGCTCGTGATCACTTGTGCAAACATCATGGTATATATTTGAATAAATAATCGTAAAACTTATTAACTCGTGCTATTATCGAATTGTTAATGGAGTTTTTATTGCCTATATTTTTTACACCATTAAATATTTATTGAGTAGTTAAAGTGATATGAATATATCCATTTTATAGTCGTTTTTTAATATTTATGCGGTACGTATTTATATGATTGTATATTTCATAACTGTCTAGGCCCAAACAAAAGTGCAAACGCAATGTGTTCGAATCGTATTAAGTATTAGTATATTAGCGAAAATATAAATTAATAAATATCGTATTTATTACATCAATAAAAATAATAACGAATGGATATTTCATCCACTTTGAAATAAAGTTTATAAAATTATTATTTTTTTTTTTCACAAATGTATATAGTCTAAAACTTTGTAAGCGGCTGTTATCCATTATGGTTTATAGAAATCTCACCCAAGTCGTTAAATAATATTTTCGTCGTTCACTCGTAGGCCTGTGGAGGTTGGCGTTCGCGGTAGTGGCCCGTCCGTATGGACGTCGAATTAACGAGCAATTAACAATTCAGAGTGCGGTTGTGCAACCGGTGTTACGCCGAGTCGTTGCACTTGGGATGGCCGCGGCGGCGTGCGTGACCGACCACTTTCTTCAAAGCCGTAACAAAATAACAACACTAGTCAGGGTTCCGCAGCATAAATAATATTTTTTTTTGATTCGACGCTCGTAGGATTTCCTCCAAAAATTATTTAACATTTTGGGGACGATTGTGGGCATATAGCCGCCCAACTTAAACTTAATCTTAATCTTAAACTTTTCTTTAAACTTAGAGTTTATAACGTTCAACGTATTCATTTTCTTTACTGCGCACTCCAATACCTCTCGTCCACAGCGACGCCCGCTCGTTAAAAGATGCACTCATAACACGTGTCAATCCTAAATAAAAGTAAAAGTAAAGTAGTGGATAACCCACCGCTAATTGCATATCAATCGAGTGTGGCTAGTTAGATGTATTCTGGTTAACCTTATAAGAGCCATAATATTATACCTTATTGTCAATTAGAATCGTGTGAATCTAATATCAAGTGTTAGTCAATTACTGATAAAGAAATATGTGTTGTATAATATGTAAAAAAAAAAGGACATTGCTAGGAATTAGTCAAGAAGTAATCGAAAAAACAACACGAAAAGCATTACATTACTATTTAAGATGGACAGTAATAATTCTGAATTACATCTCAACAGAGAGCAACGTTGCTCAAAACTACGGAATCAGGCACGTTCGGCTGAAACTCGCACTTGGCTTGTACTTGTGAAGGTAAAAAAGCCACGCATCTTTTTATACCAACCGCTGAGCTCGCGCATGCGGTCATAGATCGTAATTACGAAAATATTATTATTTATAAGAAAATTGTTTTAGTGAAACTGTATAAATATTAAAAGTGCATCAGATTTCACATCTCGAACTGTGCAACGGGGCATGCATATCACGTTAGAAACAATGTATGTGGCGCAATGCCAAAGAAAACGATAATATTATATGAAATCCGCTTTAAACATTTTATAACAAAACATGTATGCGCTAAGCACGTCTATTTCTTATTAAATATGGTTTAAATACCATTTAGTGATAACCAGTAAACATCAGTCACTCACTATGAGGTACAAGCCATGGTCGCCTAGTATCCTATGATAAGCAGCAACCATACATGTCAAGTGATACATTTGTAATATTACAATAATTACGGGTATAAGCTTATTTTTTGCACTGCATATTATTGTTCTTGTAGTACAGTTAAATGGCAGATACGATAGAAAAAACTATTTTAGTTTTAGAAAGGAATTATTGTTTTTTCTTGTTTATCGGCAAGTATAACACGACTCGATGAATTCGATGTTAAGTGACAATGAGGCCGTAGATGGTAGAGCGTGCTCGCTCAGAATGGTCTGACTCACAAATATTTGATTGCCGGAACAATGCAACTCTTTTTTGGCGCCGGATTGACATTTACCGCCTTTCAACTCAAAGATCCAAAGAAAGATTACACATCCAAATGAGTAGTGGAATCTGGATTATGGTAACGTTTTTTCCGAAACACGCCTAAGTAGCTACCGCCTTAAAATTTTTATGTAACATATATTTTGTTATAAACAAAAAAAAGCAACTATTTTATAATTAATGTAGATTTATTTAAAAACTTTGTTTCACACATTTTAGTGTAACAAAGGTGGCTTTATGCTTTTGGGCATTCTCTGCCAGTCAACCCCGTTAGTTAATAGATTAGAATTTAATAGATTGTAATGGGTGATGCAACGACACAGTGTTAATTCGGTCCGTTACATGTTTATAAATGTTTACGTTACGCTTTCAGATTGTTGCATTCAAAGCGTACGCTTAGCTAATAAAATGTTGTTCTTCAGTTTCACATAAACTATTTCATTTGCGTAATAGTCGGTTGTATGTTTTTAATATTCCTGATGGATCTACACCAACACTCATAATACCTATCGTGTTACGACTAACTTCGTCTTCCTTTTTCCTAAGCATAGATTTCATATTAAACTCTTATCACGAATAAATGGAACTAGAGACGATTTTGCCTTACTAGCAGAAAAACCCGATTATAGCTATAATGTTAATTAAAGTCAATAAATCATAAAAGATCAAAGTATCTTATCATCTTATCATGCAAGTAATTTTTATTATGTATACGTGTATTAGAATTTGGGCTTACCTTATCAGCGCGCCATTAAATCGATTTTTACACGCTCGAGCAAAACATTTATATATATTGGAAAAATGTAACTACAAATATACTCGTATCTATCTAATTTCATAGCAATACCGGCGAGAGACGATAATTATGTTATTACATAATGAATTTATATTCAGCTCTCACGTTTTCATTCTCGAGTACATAAATTAAAGGTCAATACGTAATAGCCATCTACTTATCAATTAATGGCATCTGCGCTTAATAAAACTATAAATTTCGTACGGCGCGTTGCAGTCCGTCAGCCGTCCGGGGCGGCGGAGCTAATGGGATTAGCATAGAAATGGTGAAAATGGCCGACTTCCGCGGCGTTCCGTTCGGCTCTGCTTGACACGATCAATTATTGTTGCAAAGGCTGCGCATGTGGTACTACATTACCTGTTTATTCGAATTCCAAGTCGTAAAGCGGTCGCGAAGTGTCCATTAATGTGTTTATATACGGCCGTAGTGCGTGCTATAAAACGTAAATTTTTATTTCCGTCGGGCAATGCGTCGGTAAATCTTTTTCAGTTTCATGATTAATATCAGTATTTGAAAATCTTTTCTAGATCACTAATACTACTGCTACTGTTACTATTGTTTTTTTTTTCAACTTTCAGTAGAAAATTTAATAGAGGTACATAATGTGGACTTTGAAAATGGCTGTAAAAAGTTTTCACAAGATGAGGAACATTAGCGTAGGTGACAACCCTATTGTCACTTCGAAGTATCTTATAACTGGTATCCATCTCATGAATCTGTCTCAGTTACAATACTATAAACGTTTATAATCTAGTAGCATTTTTAATTATTATTAATTAGTTTAGTAATATTGAAACTAACTATTCAGTGTTAACCTATTCAAAAGGAGTATAAGAATGATGACACAAAATAAGGCTGTTTCGTTTGTAATTTTGGAAGTCGTTTTGAAATAAATAGACGTCAAAAACTATATATATATATGTACTAGATTACTTGTATGAACATTAATTTGCGGGTCCATAATCATTTCTTGCACATCGTTACAAAGCTCACGCCTAGTCAATGCTTGCACAGCAATTGGCATCTTATTACCATACTTTGCAATAATAACAACTCCGCCATTCACAGTGTGTTATTTGTTTAATGTTAGGCGATTACATCCAAAGACAAGGATATGGGCGTATGCTATCTAAATTACAAGATGTTCAAAATACGTTACCAACGATGAAGTATGTTTTATTTTGTTTCTAATATTTTAAAGGCAATTATTATCTAACCTCAACATATTTACTCATCATTGTCCGTGTGCACAGAGCCTAATCCTCCCGCCCGTTACTAAGTCACCACGTGGTGAGAGCACATGTCGATGACGTCACCGCCAAACGACCGCGAGGTGGTCAACCGATGCCCAGCAAACGATGTTTACATAAGCGCGAAGACGATTGCTTGCATAACACCATCCAAGTCGGACGTTTGTTTGGACACGTAGAAACGTATACGCGCGCTTTGTTACTGTCTTATTAAAATTAGAAACTTCTAGCGATTTATGAAGGCGCATTAATTATAACGAATCGGTTTTGCTTTGCGTCTAATATAACTTTGTTTTTGAATAAATAATTTATACATTGTGGGCGAGCACATTTCGCCATTGTCATGTAACATCATATGAAATTAGGGTCAAAAGTTAGCTCACTGCCGATCGAAAAGTAGTGTAAAAATAATAGAATGATAAATTTTAAACGGCTTATATAATTTATATTTCATTTTCCTTAATATTCTACATATATTATTTTCATGTAATTCTTTTACTATAAATTATTGTATATGTGGGATCGACGGGCAAAGACTAAACATATAATTTCGTATGCCAGGGGCACCCTTAGTGGTTTTATTTTTTTTATCCTTTGTCGGATAACACTCGGTTTCGATTTCACTTGATGTTAGGTGTCAATGCCGTAAATGGTGATACATGTTCGCCCAGAATACATCTGGCTCTCACATGTATGGCTGCTGGAACAAAGCAAAAGCTATTATGGCGGCAGATTGACATTGACGGCGGTAGCCATTTGAAAAAAACCTATCACCATCGAGACTCCGCTACTCCCGCAACCCTGTAAACGAACTCGAGACCTCCGCATTACGAGGCAAACGGGTAAACCACTGCGCCACGGAGGCGAGCGCTTGAAATATATGATAACATTTCAACGCGCTTGAAAGAGTCTTTTATCTGTGCGTGTTGTTTTTACTTCGGATGAGTGATGTGGCAGCGAGCGTCACATTAAAACACCTCGAGCGGCCGAACCACGAACAAAAAGCAATCAGTTATTAATAGGTACAAGTGGCGACAACTTCGAGTTCGTTATACGTGTGAATGTTAATACTAATGTGTATTTCCTTATTGAATTAGTTTAGTTTTTTTATTTATTTTTCTTAATTGCAACACTATCTTGTTAATAATTTCATCTTTTTATCGCGCTGGAATTTCTTACTGTATTATCTATAAATTAAAAAAGATGTTACCGTTTAATTGGTTAAACTCAAAACATTGTAAAAATTTGTAATTCGTCAGTAATTTTATTTAATTCAAAAATTTGAGTAATGTCCCGTGTAAAAATTAAAACATAAAAATAAGCTACATACCTATGCAGCTATTTAATGTAATTATAATGTCTTCCAAAAAATTCATCAATAAAGGTTTTAAAACAAATCTTGATTTCTACAAAACTCAAAACTTGATATCCACAATATCACTTAGATCTCTAAAGACCAACTAACATATCCCACCGTTACTCGCGTCCTAACGCAGTACAAATTTTACAATAACCCAAAGCGTATCGCTAACTGTTTGTTGTTACATACTTCAAGTTTCATGTAACTGCCAACTTTACAAAGCTTACATTAGTTCGCCTTTGATAAATTGCAGGAAACATGTAAAGGCCCGCGAACTAAGCGGAATTCATTCGGCCGATAAATTATTTACGCACAGCTAAGCTTCATAATCTATGCGGGGAGTAAGGCGCCTGCCTGATACGCTCAGGGCTGTCAACGTGATGCACAACTGATTGTCAAATATTCATTTTTCGTTCAACTATGTATAATTGGAGATAATTATGTGACAATTAATTTGATTACACGTATTGATTTTTACCACGCGGTAGTTTTCTTTGAAAAAGTTTTCACGTCATGTTTTCTAAAATGATTAAATAAAACTATACTCCATATAAAAATTAAGTAAAATTTTTAATTATTGACTAAATGACTGTTTGTCTAAAAATATACGTAGTTTTTAATGTTACAATGAGGTCGCAGTTAGTGAAGGGTGCTCGACCAATATGCTTCGGCCTTTACATATATGTTTGCCTAATCACAGTAATGCTGTTATGTATACAGATTGATGTTGAAGCCAGGGGGATTCGAAACAATCCTATCGCCATGTAGACTTCACTGTCGATGTGGTCTCGAGTCAAAGCATCTAACCAGAATCCTCTGTGTTACAATGTAAACCATTGCGCTAAAAAGGCATACCCTCAAGGCAAGTATACCCTCAGAACTATTATTGTTCCATTATGACAATAATCCAAAAAAAAAATCAAATAAAAAAACTATTAGTGTAACAGTTTTATTTATTTTTTAACAGAATAGCTGCTATTGTATTGTATAGCGTAGTCTTCTTTGTTTTTGGTGTACATTTCTCTTATCTTGTACATCTGTTGATGAAATTCATAGTCTGTATGTTCATGTACATATATATACATTTTTTTAATTCAGCTATGCAACGACCCTAGATAATTGCGTGTCTAGACACAAGGTACAACATCGCAGCCTTAGAATTGGCTGCGACATATAAATTTTCATCGCTGAATACATTAATTTGTGAGTAGAACGCGTAAGGTTCTCCTACGACAGATCAGCTTAAAGCGTTGTTATAATGATTTACTTTTAATAAGCTTCATTAAGTACAAATTGTCCAATCTTTTCACATTTTAATTTTTTTTTTTCATTACATAGTTAATACAATCTACATTAATCTCTTATTATATTAGAAGTAATATATCTTCTTATGTAAATGTCCTATTATGTTGTGTTATTATGGCATATTATGTTTTTATTAGATGGCATCTTAGTAGGTAATAGTTTTTTAAATATCGAAATGATTATGAAACAAATTAAGAACTAATTCAACATATAACCTTACCGGTTACATTTAACCTTCGAGTTTGTGGTTTATGCTACCTAATTAGAAACTATTATGATTTCAAGTTTGCCATTCAAATGCTGATTATTAGTTAGCTGTTCTAAAGACAACAGGAAGCAGATCGACGTAGTCGTGACTTCGCACTTGTATTTCATTCAATACTCACGATTTCCTATGCAAATGTCAACTTCTTTTATCTCTGAAATGTGACGTACGTGAGTATCGAAGAATTAAATTCAAATATTTTTATCGTTTATAGGCTTACACTTGGCCTCGATTTTACCTGGTGTTAAGTGTCAATGAGGCCTTAGACGGTGAAGCGTGTTCACCCAGAATACATCCGGCTAACACATGTATAACTGCCGGAATACAGCAATGCTGTTATGGCGGCAGATTGTCATTTAGGGTGGTAGTTAGCCAGGCGGGTTTGAAAAAACTTACCACCGTTCAGACTCCACTATTCTCGTGGCCCGGGAATTGAACCCAAGACCTCCGCGTTACAAGATAAGCGGCTAAACCACTGCGCCACAGACGAAGTCATTGACGATAAATAAGCTTCATAATGTATTCTTTAGGTTCATTACAAAATATTTTGTTATTTAGTCGCAGTGATACCTTAAAAGGAACTGCGTGATCTGTAACAACCCACAATGTTTATGGAGGAATTAACCTCCTGCATCCCAACTCTAGCAACATTCGTGGTGAACCCCGATATCCTAGCATCCCTCTAATCTTAACGCAACGTGTTGTAGCCCTCCAAGTATCTTCCGTCTTCTCAAAATATTTACGAACTTTGTGTTCGATGCAGAAGTGTGAGTGAGAGTAATTAACTAGC
The DNA here is from genome assembly GCA_018245475.1 of Pharmacophagus antenor. Lineage (NCBI taxonomy): Eukaryota > Metazoa > Arthropoda > Insecta > Lepidoptera > Papilionidae > Pharmacophagus > Pharmacophagus antenor. The sequence continues at coordinate 17,039 of DWQX01001394.1, read as the reverse complement.
TTAACACTAGATTTACCGACACATTGTTATGGTTTTCTTTTCGAATCAGTATTAATTTTGTGCATTATTGCATTCATTGTTTCTTGTTTCGCAATAAAATATATAGAACAATGTTGGCGGTATAAAAAATAAAAAAATCAAACGCATTTATATAATATACGTAACTTCTTATATAGGGTCGTCCAGTCAAAATGACTGGTCCGATAAATCTAGTGTTAAATTCACTTTGTAAGATCATACATCCCATTTCATGCCACCTGCACGGAGGTCAAACGTCTGTCGAACTGTTTGTGCACGTCATACGATTGTCAAGGGGATCGTGAGTCAAATCAACGGACTACGGGGTCACGCTGAACGGTAAACTCTTATTTTCCCGCATCGCTTTGATAATCTCAATTATGCTAAGAAAATAATTATGTAGTTGAACCTGATATCCTCCACTCCAATTCATGAATATAAAAAATCACATAAAAGTGTTATACATTTATTTTTTTGCTTATAATACATTAATAAATTTTCTTTTCGACTTTACCCGCGTGGAATTCCTAACTAGTAAATCTCGCTATTTTAATGCCACATTCTAAGAGCATAACTTTCTTCAGCGTGCTAGTTTTTAGCTAACATTTTTTTAAAACGTATCATTCTATAAATTTATTTTATAATCCATTTCGCCAAGAATTTGATTATCTTTTTATAAGTAAGTCTTGTTAAAAGCAAATAAAAGATTATGATAGCAATAAATTTATTATTAGTCTTCTTTATAAAATTTGTTCACTTGAAGACACTGTTACGATCTAAGTTGATTTGACAGGCGTGTTGGACAATAATACCCGATTATTGTATCAGCGCAAGGACGCCAGGACGTGACCGGAATAGTAACGAGATCTCTTAAAAGGATGAGATGAAGAGGGCGCAGATAAGAAACGATATGATATTTTTAGAGTTCATGGAATGAAAATAATGTGTTTTAAAACAGAAACACTGTTGTAATAGTCAATGGTGTGCTTGAATGAGAAGCCCGCCCAAGCACATTTACAGAAAACAATAGTATATATGAAGTGATCTATCAATTTTTTTGTTTTTTTAGTCGTGTTTAGACTTTGTAGCAATTATGATTTTTTTTTTTAATTTTAGTGCACTCATCATCGCTTAAATGGGATATGTCGGGCTTTTGGGCTTGCGTGAGAATACAGCCACTGATTGTGATCACTTTTAAAAGGTTTTAATAATAATTACTGCTTCTGAGGTCTAACAAAGGTATGGAGCTCGATGTATTTTTATTTTCCTTCTCGTTCATTATCGTGTATGAAAATTACTTAGACATTTACAGAAGACACGTACGACATATAAAAAGTTTATTGTCATGTTAGCTACAATGATATGGATCTGCTTAATGTTAGAATTCTCTACTGATGCTATATGACGTACCTTATGAATACATAATTCATGAACGTAATATGATTATGATTTAAAATACAATGGAGAAGTTCGTAAGTGGATTGGATTTTAATTTCGTCACGTTTACCATCATGCGTTGATTAATAATATCAGTATAGCGAAATAAATTAATTAATTTATTAAAACTTTATATTGTGTTATCGATCATTTCATAACTTACGGATTTTTGTTCAGATGTTCAAAGATGCTCTAAGAGATGATATAACCGAAGTGCAATGGCGCTACAATTTTTGTTAGTGTTAATTTTATCTTAACATTTTAGCAAAGTTTTTCTTTTATTAATACATTTTTTGAGTTTAATCGTATACTTCTATAATTATTATGTAATGTAAATATAATTAACATATTTAGTTAAGAAAACCTAAACGGATTATTTACAGCTATTTGATTAACATAATTCGTAAGTACACATAAATGTTAAATAATATAATCTTAGATTTATTTTTGTGCCACTCGCGCCCGCATAAAACAGCACGCAGACGGGCGATTATATTGTCTAAAGCTCTAAAGTACATAAACAATGCGAACTTGTAAGACAAGTACGGAGACATTTGAATGTTCAAACAGTGTCTTTTTGTTAATAAAAAGTTTCGCCCTCACGATATATGGACTATTCAATGGTTATTTTTAACTGAGCCGGCATTCAGCGACGTGCTACTCCACTATTTGTGCTATCAACTCGTTGAATACAACAAACGGTGTAACGTAATGCACGATCCATGTAACGATATTGATTATTTCATACCGATATGCATACTATCAAGTATGTGTTAATGAACTTTATACGGTAATAAGTCAGGAAGATTTTTCAAGACTATAGGTACGTAGTTGTCTGTCCCATTGTCAATTGATTTTTCGATTAAGATGTAAATAAAAAAATAATCATAAAATTAACAACATTAGGCCTTTCTAATACAAATTTTTGTATCGTTATTTCATTTTTTCTAAAATATTGAAGATTTTTATATTCGTATTACATAGTTTAACATATTTAAATATAATACTCCATTTTCATTGATCGTAGATATGTCACGAATAATTACGGGAGCAGTTTGAGAACCCGGAACGATATCGTATTCGCTCGGACACTGTGAGCTAAGATTTAGTAACATTACGGAATGCGAAATCGACACAATCCTATGCATTCGCGAGATCGAAATAGCTAACCGATGACTTTCTAGGAATGTTGTAGTCTTCCCTAGTTAGTCTCGGTCATTGACACGCGCGCCGGTTCCTGCCGTGTGCTCGCCGGACTATATTTTAAATATATGTTGCAATAAATATAGCGGGAAGATGTAAAAATGTAAACATATTCTTTCCCATTCACTCCCTCGTGATATTAGTTCTAAGTTAATAATCACATATTTCTATAATTCAGTAATATTATTACCTGTTATTTTTTAATTGTTCGTCTGATATATAATAATATTAACTAATCTCTGATATGATTTCTTAGAGAAGCTTCTTATGAAATTTAGTATAAATGAGCTTGATATTTTAAAGATATTTTTGCAATATAATAATACCCATATCATACATTTTGTCAACACGTTCATTCGGAATTTAAAAATTATTTCCGTATTAGAGATCTTTTTAAACACATTGGAAAACATTAAAATGCATCGATTTATACCACAGACAGCTTTCACATAACTTTAACAAAAAAAGAACATGATTTTTTATGAATAATTCAAAGTCAGCCGCTGTGAAATTGCACAGTTGTGACGCTTCCGTTAGCGAGGGCCCAGTCGTGTTATTCGTAATTAATTCATACACGTTGCTTCCGCTCAAATAGATACCTACCATACAAATATAGTCTTTATTTTCTCATCGACTTCATTCGTATGTCAAAGGTTGGGTTCAGGGGTTAAAATTTTATAACAATTATCAAAGTCAATATTCATAATTTTTTTAACAGTTATTGGCTAACATTTGACTTCGATTTCACTTGATGGTAAGGGACAATGAGGCCGTAGATGATGAAGCGTGTTCGCCCAGAATACATCTGGCTCACATGAATGCGGCCGGAACACAGCAATGCTGTTATGGCGGTAGATTGACTTTGAGAGTGGTAGCTAGCCAGGCGGGTTTGAAAACACGCTTTACTTCAATACTGTGACCTGGGAATCGAATCCGGGATCTCCGCGTTACAAACCAAGCGGGTAAACCACCGCGCCACGAAGGCAGTTGAATCATAATGACATCTTGTATGAGGTTTGAAACTGAAATATTCTGTTTTCTTGATGTCATGTGGATACGTATAGAGCACAGGATATTTCAGTTTTTAAACTTTTGTTTTCAAAAAATACTCTGCAAACAGGCAACATACGATATTACGTTTAATGATGCTGTGTCAATGACTTTTTTAAAAAAATATTACGCTACTAAACATTTGTATTGCAAGTTTTTTTTCATGACTAGGAGGGTGCTCTCTGTCGCTCTAACATTGAACTAACTGTGTCATACAAATGATGCTATTCTTCAAATTCATTGCTCGAATTCTGTAGATTGTTTTATAATAAAGAAATAGTTTTAATTAAAATAAAACAAATATATATTCAGATTTTTGCAGCATCTTTCTTTAAAGAAAAACTAATAAAAGAATATGAGTAATTAATAGGGCGTACTACGGATCGACACAGTTTCGATGAAGCTGTAATAGTCGTCGAAAAGTCTAACAGCGCTAACATCAACGAACCCGGCAACGATCGGCGATGTATGTTATGTTACTATTAAGAAATGACAAGCGTGGCGTGCGTTATGTACAAACAAGTACGCAACGTCAACGATGACCTCAGCAATTAAATCGTGAGTCGGCGCGTCGTGTGAATCGTATCTATCGGGCTGCAGGCGAGGCGGCTTATTTATCAGGGCTGTCATTTAATCCCTGCGCCGGCCGCTTCCTGCTCATGTCTCCGTTTTTCATATTCAATTATGAGCTAAAATTTGACCTCGATTTCACCTGATGTTAAGTGACAATGAGGCAGTGGATGGAGATGTGCCTTTGTCCAGAATATGTCTGGCTCTCACATGTATGACGACTGGAACACTGCAACGCTGTTATGGCCGCAGATTGAACTTTAAAAAATATTACTGCTATTTACACTCATCTACTCCACGGGCCCTGGAATCGAACCTAGGCCTCCGAGTTATAAAGCAAGCGGGTAAACCTTTGCGACACGGAGGCAGTCAAATTTACAATTCGGTTCTTCAACTAAGCATATAGTCTTAGTTTTGATTAAATCACAACACTTCCTTTGGTTTCTATAAACTCTTGGCACAGAGTTATTACTAAAACACGTCACGGATATTAAAATAGTTTTATGGGCAAATTAACTGGTGATGAAAAACAAAAACTACGATTGTTTTCGCTGTGCATGCTAATAGGCGCATGCCTCAGTAGACTAAGCCCTAACATCGACATAAAAAGATATTATAAATAACGTGATTTTGCCATTTCTTATCTTTATGGTTATGTTTACACTTTGTTGCTATTATGATTTATTGATTTTACTGCACTGTATTGCTAGACGAGTGTATGCAGGAGTGCCGCCACTGCATGTTAGTCCTAAATAATTGATGACGGGAAATATTTTTATGATTTATTCTAATTATTCATGTGAGATTGAGATTGTGAAATGTTATCCTTCTTTCACTAAGATAACCATGGATAGCACAACGAAACATAATTTTTGGTGCGTTAATTATAATTTGATCATACACCTTAACTATTAATAGATTTTAAACAATTACCTGTGGGTACTAGTGATGATTCAATGACGCATACTGGATTAAAATAAGTATTGTCACGTTAATAGCAATGTTTTTATTTAAGAATATATTTCAAATCTTTCATTAGTATTCATCATCCAGTCTATGCAGTGTGTGCTTTAGTGATTACTGTACTATAAAACGGTCTTAGGTAAGACTGCTCGACAATTGATTCGTCAGTTAATATTGTTCGTAATTGACCTCGATATTTCGCGCATTGTACGCAGCGCAGAGTACACCGTGTCGTCGCATACCAGATGGCAGCCCTGCGGCGTCGGCCAGCCTGCCAATTACGCCGTCCTCCCGACAGTTTTTTTTCCCCCCCTACAATTCAGCTGTTACGTAACTGTGCCACTTATATTCATGTTCCCCATAGTAATACGAAAAGCATTTTTTTTCATATAGTTTTCTGTAATGACAGCGGTGTGGTGAGTTTTGCATTTCGAAATCGTGAATAGCAACGTATTGTTACCCAGTAGAACGTATCTCTCACTTGGACCACCAACAGTTCAATGCACTGTTCGGTTCTATTCTTATTACAGTAATAATAATTCAAGCGAGCAAAACACACATTTCATAAACCAATCTCAATTAGTATAGTAAATTGTCAATGTAACCGAAAATTAAGACAACATTAATCTAGATTGAGTCGCAAATGAAATAGGCAACAATGATTAATGTACGTAGAGTCCAATCTATCAGCATTTGTGTGTTTATGTTTCATAAATATACAAAATATTCGGTTGTTTCATATGTAAAGTACTTCGGTATATACCTGAATGTACAATAAAGGAAGTCCCGTCATATTTAATGTACAGCACTCACGCACCAAATGAATGTCTTCAAGGCTTACTTCGTCTGTTTTCTTACAACGAACAACGACGCTGCCAATAACCGATAGTTATTATTGTGTTTGTATATGTGTCTGTGTGTATGGTGCAAACAATTTTATTTGTCTCCGAGTCACATGCGGCCCGTGATTGGAACATTAAAGTAAATATAATACTTTGACAATGGCCATACGGACTTTCCGATACCGAACATTACAAAGATGTTCAGTCACATTTTAAACAGTGGTTATTTATAATTTAACAGCTCTTTGATTTCAATAGGTTTTTTTACCCCATTTGTATTGTTACCAGGTAATGAAAAAATATTCCTGTATTTAATAATATAAACACAAATATACTACATTTTTATTTTAATTTGATTATTTGAAAAAAAAAAAGGAGATTTGTATGAACGTGATCATTACTGTCTAGTAGTGATATTTGAGAGTTGAAAAATCTAACTTTGTCGAAATATCGAAACTAGTAAAAAAAAAGTTGATTTTCATTTTATTGAAAAAAGCAATTGCAGACTGATGTTATCTCGAAATACCGATTAATTATTATTTTATACTAAAATCATTCAATAAATGTCAGCTATTACACCATTGACATTTTCAATAGGATCTATTACAGACATAATTACCGGTATATAGCGCAATTTGCGGCCATCCGTGCGCGCTCGCCTGCGCCGGCGCCTCGGACATTTCAATTCAGGCTGTCTTCCCCGTTTTAGCGCTCCGCGACCGCAATGGCAAACACCGTTTAGGCAGTATTCACGCTACGACACATTTACAAGTGTTTCACCGCTGTATACGTGCTATCTATGTTCTCAACGCTTAGTAGATCCCATCCGACTTGCTTCTGGGATACCCAATACGACCATCTGTGACAGCAGCCTCGCTCTTGAACTAGTTCTCAAACTTGTCATCAATCAGCTGATTTAAAATACTGCATTCTTATAATAATTCGCTGCGTGTTATTTTTATGTTATAATATAAGCAGATTTACGACAATCACCATTGTCATTCACGAAATTCATTCAACATTATCAATAACATCAGAAAGTCGGATAATTATCGATTTAAAACGGCTTAAACAATATTATTGTCGTTCGATTTGCACATTAACAGTTATTATCAGTGTAGAGGCCGTCTGTAAACATATTAACTGCGTAAAATAATGTTTACATATCGACCGACCTGTCTCGATACTGTTACCTAACTGGTGATTCATTAAAACAAGTCAACATAACTACAAAGGCGACGTACTAAAATAAATATAATTACAACCGCCGATATGGTTCGAACAGGGTTATTAATGAAAGGAAGGTGAAGCCAAATAAGAATGGTGCATAATCTAAAATGGTACTGTCCACCGTCGCACTCGTAATTGTACCGTAAGTAAATTTGCAGTAAAACAAGTGAAACATTATTTGAAATCGATTTCATTTACCGGAAGTCAGGTTATGGATTATAATTATTATATGCGTATCTCAAATGGAAAATCTTAAATGTTTCATTTGTCACTCATTAAGAGTGCAAAATTTTTTATATCACTGGAGTTATTAATATTATTTCTAATTGTACAACGGGTAAGTGGCAAGTAACTTATCTATCATTTTTATCTGCATGTTTGTTTTCAAGTCAAAAATACAACATTAAAGCGGCATGCTCACTGTCATGGGAAACAAAAGGGTACATATAACAATTTAATCAAGTTGTCGAATATATATCATAAGTATTTCAGAATTACTTAATTTATCACACAGCTTTATTATAATTTACACTTTCGTAGCAAAATATCGGTTGGTTTTAAATTTTAGTAAATTTATTGTACGGAACAATGATATTTTTAAGGGCAAGTCGACCCGTAAAACTCTCAAGCTCGGACGTAACATCTCGGTGTTGTGTTTTAATAAATATATTATACCAATTACATTGTAACGTTAGAAAGTTACAAAACAAAACGTTTTTATATTTACAGAGGCTATAAAACGATCTCAACTGACCGCAACATATCGATGTAATTCACAATTTACTATGCCACGACGCTGACTAATTTCTCCAAGGCCGAAGACGATCCATTATTATTTATTGCCGTATATAATAATTCCTCATGTCCACCGTTTACACAAATTTCGTCTTTACTGCGGTAATATTAAAGTTTAATTTATTTTAAAGTGACGAATTGAAAACCCATTTGGACCTTTTACTACTGCACTGAGTCACTAAAGAATTACAGCGCATCTAAAAATAGTTCAAGTGTAGCTAAGGATTTATTGTCCTCTGTAAAGAAACGCAATTTTGTTGTAAAGATAAAATATTTATTAAGTATTTTATACTTTGAAACCTTTTACTCGGTCTCCTACAAAAGGAATATTTATATTATATTTTTTAAAAAAGTTATGTCCAGAAATAAAGTTGAGTCAAAGATTAAATTTGTTTCTTCTAAATCCTTGTTTAACAATATCTCATATATTTTTTAAAGATGAATTTTAAATGATCATGTCTGTAGCGATTTTCAACGTAATTAGTAATTTTTCCGTTGCATTAACGTACCAACATAATACCTGGGTATTAGTCACTATGACTTAAGCTTTCCTGTAATTAATTCTAGTTAATGACATAAAGTAATTTTTAATAATGTACCTTTTAATCTGTCGATTTGCTTAAACCAAATACCAGCAGAGATTATAATATAGCAAATATTGCATAACAGCTCGTGATATTTATCTACAAATATTAGATAACCCTTTGCCAACTTTAGTGGCCTTTAAACATTAAAAAGTAGTGTTTATTCTCCATTGCGCACAGAAACAGGCGTTGCGTAGTACGCACCTAGACTGCCCGATGTAAAAGAAACCTACAACCATTGGGCATGATATAATTATAGCTGCTCAAGCGCTCATAGTACAAATCGAACGACTTCCGCAATCGCACGCATTGCGAAACGGTTCGAGTGCATTTAGGCAGGTTCATTGAATTCGGCTTCACTTCCCGTGCGTTCCGCTCGCTTACGCCTCCTACTATTACGGCATCTGCCTTTATGATCTCGGCGTCTGACGTTTGTTTACGACACGGGTTTATTTCGGACGGAGTGCGTCGCGGGCCGCTCGCGCTCCTGCCGGCTGTCTGTCCGCGCGCGCCTCTCTTGTCTAACCGACGATAAAATAAACTACACTTAATCGAACGTATGGTGGCATTAATGTCATCATAAGCCGAACCGGAAAACTTTGAGTGTTTAAATCTAGCCATTGTATTTGTAAATACATTGACTTTATGAGATATATATATATATAAATCACGGAGCAGTTTGATCCCGAAATATTCGGGTGAATTGTTTGATATTTTCCTTTCCCATAAACAATTCTTGATCGATTCCTAATTACTCATATATTGACGGATGTAGACTAGCGTTTGGTTACGATCCTATGTTGTAATGTGGTAATGTAGCTTTTTGCCAATATTTAAATATATTCGTTATTGTAAATCAAATTAAAAAAAATGTCGAGTATGTTATAAACTATTTAATTAATTATTAATTTTTAATTGCTTTTTATTTCATTTTCAAATGAATGCTGTAAAAATCTTCACCATTACCCATAGTAAATATGACTTGGTTACTTATATTGCATCTAATATCCATTAAGTTGAGGTTGTAGATAATTTTTATATTGGAGGATTATGATCAAATTACTTTTAGAACATACAAAATAAAAACTATTCTCAGAGCTCTACAAAGTTTGAGCCAACATTTCTCAGTGCACTTCGGCAAGATACGTGTGCACTTTTTCATCTGTATTATTACTATTGAGGGCTTGTAGTGCCCTCCGCAAACACTTACCTCACCCCAGTGAAAAGTTTTAAGGGTCGTCTTGTGATCGTTGTCGTTGAAGCACTAGGAACTCGAAACAAAGACTCAGAGTAGTACCATCGTGAATTACTCATGCTGTGAGCAGAGTCCATACAACCAACCGCCCATATGCACAGTTGTGGGGTGGCGGCATTGAAACACGTCGTATGGAATTTTTGATGATTGAAAGTCCTAAATAATGCTTAGGGCGTCGCATTGGTCTGTATGGGAGCTATAGAAATATGGGACGTCAAATGTCGATTTTCGTTTTAATTAGTGAAGGATGGATGAATAAGGACAAAAAGCTAGGAATATAATTGGATGTGTCATAACAATCGTATAAAGGTTATGTACGAGGCATGATACTTATTTTTCTTCTGATAAAATTGATCTGATTATAAATTTCCGCGATCTTTATACACTATTATTTAATCTTTTTTGGTCTAATACGCGTAAACATTCACAAGGTACGATACTTAATATTCCCCTACGTTTCGGCGCGAAACGTATCAGCCGTGGTCGCGAGGCAGACTCATAACTTGTGAATATATATATTTGTGAATATTATTTGTGAATTTACGCGGTATACTCGTAGAACTGAAAAAGTTTGAATTATAATTAATGGATCTCAAATGTAATTAGTTTAGAATTTAAAAACTTTTTCAGAATTAACATCGAGGTTATATTTTTATGTCTTTAATATTATAATTAATTTACTACCTTATATTATCGCAACACTGACAAATCGACAAGGGTCTGTAATTTTAATTTTCACTTTCGAGTACAGTAAATAATGTAGAAGTTTCTTAGTTTATTTTTAAAACAGATTGTACTTTAAACTTTAAATTCTCTATCAATGTTGATACTATAAAAAAACTTCAGCAAGTCAACGTAAAATATTGACATTATGTAACTTAATAAAAACAAAACCTAAAATAGTTGTTTGTATCAAAGAACTTTTTCCGAATTGTTGGCTGCAGCGCAAAATGTTTTCTCCCCGGCTCGCAGCCGCTCGCTCGCCTATTCTATTATTCCTTTTTTTGCCCACTCCACCTGCTGAGCCATTGTGAATAATAGCCGCGTAACTTGTCTCGCCATTGTAAGAATTAGCAGGGTTGCCGCGATGTCAGCCGGCCGCAATTTAGTTTGCTCTTGTGCCTGTTGCTCTAGAAGATAAATCTTTAACTTTAGAAAAGGACTACCACATTGATTAATTATTACGACACTCGATTTAGTTTCATTAAATACATTTTCTACTTTATAGTTATAGGCGTGACTTATATAAATAAAATGTAATATTATTATAATGGAATTGTTACAAAGTTAGTTCATCTTTAGATAGTTTGATATTTTGCCTATATGTATTCTTTTATCCCACCGATCACTGCTTTCATCTCCAGTACTAGGTCGGTTGCTTGAAATTCTAAAAGGCTAGGCCTTTACCACATTTCCAATAAGGTTTTTAAATTATTGTAATAGTTACATGTACAGATATTACCACGGTTTCATAGTGTCAGTCGATGACTCTATTAGAAATGAGTGAAAGCCGAAAACACATGATCATAAATCCGTAGCATCGGTTATACGGTCACGGGCCGTAACTTACGCCAGTCTATAAAACTCGACGCGTCTGGCTTTCTACTGCTTACTATTAGTATTTACAAATATCTACGCTTTTCCGTGTTTTATGTTTGTTTTATTGATATTACTTTCTGTAAGCTCGTAGAAACACACACGCTTGTTTTGTTGCCGGTGTGGCGTGTTTCTATCTAATGCGCATTCATGTTTTAGTAAAAGTTTTTTCTTATTTTTTTATCATCCAATAGGCTTTCGGATTTACAAAACAGAACACGGTTATTGAATTATTAATTCGAAATTTAGTAACAATTTGAATGGCACCACGTGATCAGGCTATGGGTTTCATTACTTGGAAATCTTTCATTTTATTTTAGCATATCATTGGAATATAAAAAAAAGATGCACAACACTTTGATTGTAGCGTCTTGTTAGAATGTTAATTATTTGTTAAAAGTTTGAATTAATGGAAATTATTGTGTAACTTCTAAGAAGTAGGAATGTTACAAACACGTGCACTGTTAAGATCCTATCCTTTTTTACATAATTATAATTAACACGAACAGTCTCTCTAGAACATAACTAATTACGGTTTATAAATTACGACGTCATGCGTTAAGTTAGGTTGGTAACAATTTACTCCCGACCTGCCTCAATCGCGCGGTCGTTAACCCGGGCCCGTTTCAACTCGTCGATCCCCGTCACACCCCTGTAGCTGACGTCGGAGGCTGCATTCAAGTGCCCCCGCCGCCCGGATAAAGCGTACAAAGCCTACTCGAGCGCTCTCGGTCTGGCGCACACTGTTCTATTTTTAAATAGGAGATGAATTTTTCCCATTTCCATTTTTGATGCACTCGGAGCGTCAGCGCATAATCTGCCTCCCTCGCTCTGATAAACCAAGTCTTATACCACGCTGCGAAAATACAAATCACGACTTTAACACTTAGCGATACGGATTATATTCGTGCGTCGCTTCATGCGTTTGTTTGTTTTTAACATGCAAATATCCCCTAACAAGTCTACATCGTTAGCCGTTGCATTTCATAAGCAAAAAGTCTGGTTCACGTTTATTTCTTAACTGAAAACGTGTAAAAAGTTGTGAATACTTTACATTTTGAATTTCAAACGGTGTTTTCTCATTACTCTTTACGAACTGCGTTCATATCCAATACATGATTAATTATGGTTTATAACAAAAATATAACTACAGATTTGATATGCAGCATGCAGCAAAAAACAATTTTTATTTTTCGCAACGCGTATATAATGTCATCAAATTTAACTATTGATGTTTTTCAATAGATTTACGGGTCGCGTAATTTTGTACGCAACAACTTTTCTTAAAAATTACGGTATACATTTGTCGAATATTTTCTGTTTTTTTGTTTTGTTGACAGGTCACGAGTTAACTGGTAATGCTTTCCTTCGTGTCGCCGTTGTTTTCTCCACTGGCTACTATACAATGAAATTGATCAGTATAAAAAATACTATACTTTACGTTTGAGATTAAGAGTATTATAGCCGATGACGTGAGATAAATTTTTCTGTAAAATTACCGGTCAACAGTGTGTTAAGAACGGATGTTGCCGATGTATGTACGTTTTATAGTTGTGTCTTGCAATAGTGGCTAAACGTTACACATATATAGTTTAAACCCACTCACGCCAGCCTGTGGCAGCCGTATCGAAAGAAACTGGCCCAGCAGCACCGCGATTCGCTTGTCACATTGAATTATGCACAGTGCTTCCGTTCCATTTACACACATAGCCGGCCGGCCGATAATGAATTCACGGTATACACCCCAGATCTAAGATATGCGCGCACATGACTCCCGCAACAAATGGACGCGCGATTAAGAAAAATCAACTCTGTTCGATTAATCATAAAATCTAAATTCAAACATTGCGTGTACTGTTTATGTTAAATATTGATAAATATGTTTCAATATAACATTGAGAACATCAAAAACTTAACAAGATACTTTCCTCTTAAGCCGACATGTAATTAACTCTGTCTAGTTAATCAGTTTTCGATTTTCACCTCTAACTTTTTGATTAGCTATAAAAATTTAATCTCCGATTACATTTTCTATTTTCACTTTACAAACCATGTTAGTCAATTATGCAACACTATGTTAGATACTATAAAGTTATTATAACAAATTTGCGTTATTTCAATCGTTTGAAAATAAAACATTAATAGACAAAGTATTACAGTGGGAAGACATTAAAGGTTTCCAGCGCGACATTTGTGGAAGCTGTTTGTTTATTGAGTTGCAACTGATTGAAAATATACGAGCGATGCATCTCGATAAATCACTTGTCACATAAATACCAAATCGACGAGGACCGATGCCCGCCAGCAATGAATTCTAACTTTGTTTCTGTTAATAAATAATCACTTACGATTACTAAAATACACTTAACAAGGCATATTAAAACAACGTAAATTTTATATAATTGACAATGATTGATTTCCAATGACATCTATCAATATTCTCTATCAGATAACAGAGTCTCTAATTTTGATATATCGATCAAAATTATAAATCATGTATCTATATTTTCGCTATGCCACGAGAAATTAAAAAAATTAGAGATACGTATCTGGCCAAGGACGTTATTTATTTTAATGATTGTTCTTCAAATTTAAAATTATTTATCTTTTTAAATCCTTTTTTTGACGTGGGATGTCTGGGACCGCAGCTTTGAGTTTTCGATTTCTTTGCTATTCTTCACTTTTCATTTCATCTGTTTCACACTATATAATTTTGCTCTATTTAGATTTATAATTATCCATTAATAATCGTACATATTATAAACTATTATAGTTAAAGTTTCGCATTGCCTTTAGAATAACTAGGCCTTAATTTAAATCGAAGGAAATAAACTGAATGTGTGTCACGTTCTGCGGGTTTCCGCTGCGCTGGCGCCGGCTCGCCACTGACACTGACCCGTTCCCACGCCGGCGCAGGAACTCCGTGCAATAACCTATTACATCCAGTACTAATGTAGAGTAAGGCATACGTTTATTTTGCATTCTATTTATTGACTTATCAAAATTTATATTGTGCTGATCTTGAAACACTCTGAAATACTCAAGGTTTTAATTAAAGGACTAACTGCTATACGATCGTATATGTGAAAAATATAATTAGAGAGATCGTTAATAATGAGGGCGGTATATGAACTGCAAATACGGCATATTTTATAACAACAGGAATGGCATAACTTAGAGTTACCATATAGATTACACTAGTCATGTGATCAAGGGATTTTAATCTAGGATCTTCATCTTTTAAAGCAACTGGTAAGCCACTGCGCCACTACTACTAGTAAGAATAATTATCGGATGCTAAAATTATATATTATCTCACCTTCGAGTGAACTGCGCGCTCTGCTTTCTCCCCCCGTGAAAAACAAACGTGATCAAAAGTTACAATTACGCGGCAAGCACAATGAAATATCACAATAACACCTTAAACACGCAGTGTATTGCTTTAGTAAGTTTACTAAGCCGCTTACGGCGTGCGCCGCTACTACGGCTTCGTGCGGCTTCACGTGCGATGCACGCGTGAGTCCAGTTCCGCCGCCCGTGCGTATTCAAATGAGATTAATGCGGATTGTTTACTTGTTTCCAGGTAATACGAGTTCCTTCCGCGCACGTTCAAGTTCAATGCTTACGGTGAGGTTTCCTAATGACATCGTATCGCTCGTTCTCAACGATCCACCTGATGTTTTTTTATTTGAAATTGAAAATTTTCGTTGCAACGTATTTATATCTGTGTAATGTATCAGTAACAAGTAATCAAGCAATGTCATCAATTGAAATTAAATTAAAATAAAAGTTTTTTTTTTCGAAACTATACTTATAGTTCCACGCGTTTCGCGTGAACTCCAAAATGACTGTTCGTCATTAATTACTTCACATGCAGTTGTTTTATATTATCTATGTTATCGGATAATTACCTGTAACGTAATGATTGCAATTAATTCCTTGGAGTTTTTAATATCATATTTCAATGCTTTAGCTTTATTTCCCTCAAGGTTAGAACGTAAGTAAGGGCACCAGTTTTTTACTTTTAACCAACACTGCACTCCCCCAGCGGCCCAATTTAACCTTAATCCGTGTCCATTGACATAAACATTGGCGCACGCGTACCCCGCGCCGCCGCGTCTGCGCAAGTCACTAAATATAACCCCTAAAGGGTTTCCTGCTAATGTTTAATAATTTATACGTACAACATTGTATATACACGTCACGCGGTGGCCAAAGGGCAATGAACTCAGCGTCTCTGATATTTTTATTTGTATTTTTCCATTTCATAAAACACGTAGCACGTCCACATCTGGACACGCGGTTATATACTTTTATTTTTTTCTTGTGCCTTCTCAAATAATATATCGGCTGTTATTAAGAATAACCACACATTTGGTTTTGTATCGTTAAACGTATAATGTTTTCCAAACTGCATAGCAGTTAATTTTATAGCGATATCAAGTTGTGGTCAATGAAATAACAAACAAATGTAAGAGCTTATGCGATTTATATGTTGATATATTAAAAAATAATTAACTAAAAACGGCCTTCAGTAAAACTGTTCTATTTGTAATGTGTCATTAACAAACGAGCGATATTAAAATGAGTTCACGACAATGAAAAATATGGGATCTATCGTAAAACAAACAAATGCAGAATTTTTATTTAGAATTTTAATATATTTATGTCTATAAAGAATATTAAATTAATAATGCAAACGATCCCGTTTAGGTGTTAATTATATTGTTTAATATTAGATTTACCGCACTCGTCATTTCGACCAACCAACCCTAGATAAAAAGTTTCGTGTACTAATATGCGTTTGACTTTTTATTTTTTTTTACAACGCCTCTGGCAACATCATTCCACACATTTTATTGCAAATAGGATAAATAAGAATATAGTAATGCTCAAAAGTACCATAGACAAGGAAAGAAAACTAAACGAAAACATTTTTATGCGTCGGTAAATCAAGTGTTAATATGATTTCAGAAAATTTTTAAAACTGGCAGTCTATTATTTACGATTTTATATAAACTAGTCAATTTAACAGACATATTACGGACTTTCGTGTCAATAATAGGCAATGTCGCCCCGTTCAATTTGTCGATAAAACGCCGCTATACATATTAATGTGAAAACTTTCAAAGTGTATCGATTTATAATCAAGAGAAAATAGCTGGCTGGGTGTTAATAATTAATTGCAGTTTACGATAGTGCGTGTTCTGAACGCGGGGATTTCTCGATTAACGCCGTAGTGTATAAGGGGGTTGCAACGGTTAATTAAAACAATTAGGTATACCACTGTCTTTTAGATCATTAGTTAGTAAATTATAATTTAATTCAAAAGTAATTATTCAACAGACTTCCTTCGTGGTGTAGTGGTTAACGGCTTGCTCTGTAACTCGGCAGTCCTTGGTTCTATTTAAAGGCTACATATTTCTTGCAGTTTATATATTCACTTGCTTCCAACTCGTCTGACCAGCTACCGTCTTCTTAAATAAGAGCCGAGTA
>DWQX01001393.1:0-28455 GCA_018245475.1 Pharmacophagus antenor | reverse complement strand
TGGCAATTATTGTAGTTTTTAAATTATTTTATGTTACATAACAAGTTCCCTATTTAATAAGGTAAATAAATAATTTGAAGAGCACTAACTTTTGGAGCTTTATTCAATATTGTAATTTTTTCAAGGTGGTCTCAAACTTTTGGCCGGCAGTGTATATATGTCACATGTGATTTTAATTTTTATAGATCTTATAGAAGCATGAATGTTTGGTCATAATCTGTTTATTACATTTTAGAACTATTTAGTGATTTCCGAGGCGAAAACGTTTTATTTGAAATCTGCCCACATAATACGAGTGTTCTAATTACAAGATGCCTCGATGTCTGTTGAACGCAAAAGTAACTCAGCTCAATGCGTAAACACGACTTAGGAGTCGACGTAGTACCGTGAGCGAGCACTTCATTATTGCGTCATAGTATAAGTATATAAAGTTAGCAATCGTTTATTTTTAAAAATAAACTATTTCAAGTCTAATAACGTTACACAACTAAGTCAGAATTTATTTAAAATCTCCTATTCTTCGCTTACCTTTATAAAACTAATGGGTATGGTTTGTTCATCTTTGGAGTAGTGACGTGCAACTTTATACACGGTCTCGGGTATATACTCCAGCACCAAATTCAGGTACACTTCGTCCTTCTGCAATTAAATCAATCACTTTTAATGACTTGATATTTATAACTTATTGCACAATTTAACAAAAATAGAGGATTATACAGTGGATTTTTGTTATTTATTATATATCGTCAATCTGTAGCTTTTGTACTAAATTTTATCTATGACTTATAATAGTTTTAATAAATAGTTGGACTTATAATAGTTTTAATAAATGGTTTATTTTTAAAGTATTCAATTAATTATGGAATATTATAAAACAAACATAAATAAATTTATTAAGACACTACAATAAAAAAAAGCTGCAGTCGATTTGTGCAGTGCGTGTAAAAAATATAAACATAAAATTTAACTTTTGGCCATAACATTATATTCGTAATATTATTCAGTATACAGACATCTGACTGGCTGTTGGAACAGAGTTAAATGTTTAATAAACTATCATTGCCTGCAGAAGATCAAACAAAAGCTGACCGTGAATTTACGTATTATGGAAGCCCGCTAACGGCTTACGCTACAACTCAGTTTATAAAAGTGATGTACTCCGAAGACTTTTCGAGTTAAATGCATTATTAATAGAAATTTTTCCACGAACCTTGTTCTTATGAAACTAAATATAAATGTCTTATAAGCATCGGGGATATAAAACTTAATAAATATAAGTGGTTGTTATCCGTGAACTGATTTGGCCAATATCCAAAGGATCTTGGCTCAAACGACGGCGACGATAACTGCTTTACCTTGAACTATAATACAAGGAGGTATGCGACTAGGGATTACATGTAGAAAAACAAGCTGTTCAACCAATGCAAGAAATCAAAATTGTTAACAATTTACTTTGACTACAGATGAATGACTTTAAAAGTTTATACAAATGTTAAAATCGTATTCACAATGCACAAAGCAGTTAATCAACACAAGGAAACAAGTGATTAAATAGAATATATACATTGTTTAAAGTAAAATGAAATATTTTACAAACGCTTATCTAAGTCTTGGATTCTCAAGTGATTGAATACAGACTTTGTATGAATGTTTTAAAAAGCAAAACGTGTAATTTATTTTTTGGAAGTATTGCGCGCTATAGATGAGGCCTGAACGACCATAGCAGTCTCTATGAGAGAACTGAGCACGAGTGATGGTGAAAATAATTTCCGCAAGTAAAAGCCCCTAGCCGATGATAATCAACGAAAAAAATCAACACACCACTGCACAACATTAAGTCACCGACCGACAATTTAAGTTTTACATTGTCACTGAAGATAATGAGATAAGGAGTAATAAATATATGAATCGGTAACCCTTGTCAAGGACATCATAGACCTATATGTGCGTTAGCACACACTAGCATAACATCTGATTTTTGTAACGTACTGCGACATCAAGAGACTGCAACGCATTTAGAAGTGGGCTAACCGCCGCGGCCACTGCTACCTTATCCCAAATAAAATAACATATGTAAATAAATGTTACCCTTATGATTTCAAAGTATTTCAGGTTGTAATGAATGTTGAAATATATATACCAGGCTTATGGCCGATTCTTAGTTGTCAAAAAACTTCTGCAATTATATTTTAGGTTTGTGATTAGAAATGTCAGTCAAAAACAGGTTTCATTTAGATAAAAAATTCAAACATAACAAAATTAAAACGTTTGAACACACTGAAAGCTGAAATTTTATTAGTATTATAATGTTAAGTGATCAAAAAAAGTATTTTAACAACTAAAATATTGGCAATTTGACATAATTATATTTAATTAAAATAGTTACCTTTTCCCCACTGGAGTAAAAGAAGTATTTCAGTTTTACAATATTACAATGCTCCAGCCGTCGCATGATTTGAAGCTCTCGGTTCTGTGAAATAGATGCAAGTTGAAAGTGACAAAAATAAAATAATAATCACAAATGAAAAAAAAAACATTTTTTAACATTCACCTACCTTAAACCGTTTATCCTGGAGCACCTTTTTTATTGCAATAAGTTCGCCGGTGTCGCATAACTTGGCCTGGTAGACAACGCCGAAGCTGCCGTTGCCAATCAGTTTCATGTCAGAGTAGCTGACCTCCTGAGGCCGGTCGGGGCCTTGCCCCGGCGTCGCTACGACAGTCGTCACCTTTGAGCCGTCCTTGCCTGAAAACGTGCAAAATCTCAAGATAAACTCACTTCGTTTCGAAGACATTATATTAGTTTTCTTCAGAATGACGGCGATTTTACGCATCATTTTTTAAACTTGTTTTTAAATAACAAACTGTTCAGCCATCTGACCAATGCATAACAGCGCCTACTCAGCGTTACAAACCAGTAGCTACCTGTACGTACATCATACCTACAAGAAATTATAAACAAAACTTTTATTTGTCACTAGACGACAAGATTTCACAGGTAACTGAAAATTAAAATAACCTTAACCTTACCAATTTACCACGTTTGTTTACGTTCGGACAAGAGTATTTTGATGCTTAAGAATTTTCCTATATGAATAAAATATAAGATGATAAGGTAGAAAATATGAACCATCAATGAAATGTACTACGATCTCTGAATTAATCCTCACCTAAGATAAAAACGTTAATATTTAGAAACAGGAAATAACAATTACGGGGTAATGGGAGTACGTAAAGTGCTCAGAGACTTTCCCGGAAGGCGAGGCAATATGCATCTACAGATTAAACGCACCTCGACATGTACTCACGGTCGAGTGCGCTACTTCAGAGAATAACGTAACACAAGGTTAGTAATATAGTACAATGAGTTAGTGAACTGGAGCGTTAAATATGACGGATGAAACTGTCCCGTTACGTAAACTAACCAGCTTTGTATAATGGTAATACTGCACACTGCAATACCGTGAAGAGAAACAATCATTGTACATAAGAATGAAAAGATTGTGATTACACGACATATTTTGCGAACTACCTGTTCATTAAGATGTAAAGACTACGAATCTTTGGTATTCCTACAACATAGTTATTAGCATGTGTTCGCCGTAGTAGTGTACTTTTGTTATACTAAAAAAAATTGTAACGTTTAATTGGTATTGAAAATAATAAATATTCTTAACGAAAAAAGTAAAAAAAATAACTAATTTTATTTTACTGTTTAAAAAGAAGAAAGTCGTACAAATAATATTCAATCGTAGATATTTCAAAAAGTATATCAGATGCTGATCTCTTTTGTCAGTTTTCAAACTGCCTTAATTTTGTAGATTCTTTTCAGTGTTTCCGCAATTTTAGCAATTATAGCTCCTAGTTTAGAAACGTTTCTGAACATAAATTAACGTACGTATATTTATTATAAATTTTCTGACATTACCACTGTTTTAGTATGGCTACTACTACATACAATTATCGTCTTTTAATAATATTTTTAAAATGTTATGCAAAAGTGATTTAATAAATTAGCCATACTTTAAACAAAGTTGTAAGTAATCAAAATTAGGCAAATTTCAATGACGGATACTGTAGTAAAAAAAAGTTATTTTAAGAAAGGCCAGTGAGTGATAATATTAAACAGCAGTCATTAAGTGTAAGAAGAGTTAACACATTCTCTGCCAAGCCGTTTTTGTACAACTTGTAAAGGCCATTTGATATTTTGTCTAAAGATTGGTATATAAAATCGGCATTATTGAAACATATTTTATAAGATTAAATTTGTCATAAAATTTATGATGTCAGCTTTTTAAATGAAAACATCTGCGTATACCATAAATGGTACCCGTGGCATGAAAGGTGTTACTCTACGTGTATGAATAAGGTTCACCCAAAGAAAGATGCTTAGAGAACATTTCATGTCAATCTATCTAATATCTAAAATGGGATTTTCTGTAACGTACTAAGCAATTGCATAAGAAGAGTACATTTGTATTAATATAACGATACATCTAAAATTATAAGTTTCAATTTAATACGATAATTGTATTAAAATACACATTTCCGCAAAAAAATAATAACGTCACTCAAAATTTCTTTAAAATCAATCATGGATACCTTACTAATAATATTAAATTGACTTAAAATACGAAATCATTTCTGTTTTAAATATCTACAAAAACATCTAGAGTTAATAATAGAATAAATACATGTTTAAACTATGAAATATTGATTAAAATGATTTTTTTAATTCAGACATCTTAGAATAGCGTATTAAAAAAACAGGGATAAAATAATTATTATTTGCATCTGTAAGATGTCGAAATCAAGGGTTACGCAATTGTTAGCGATCAATTCTAACTACCGAGTTAAAATTGCGCCAGCCCACCTGGCTGGCGCAAAAATCAACGCCTACTACTCAAATTCAGATGACGAGTCAGACTCGTCCACCGTAACTTCGCCCAAGTAAACAGATGACGAGTCTCACTCGTCAAATGTGCTCAAAGAGTTAAAGAATGAATCAATGACTAATAAACCAAAACCCATAATTAATGAATGTAATATTTATTGTATGTATATAATTAAAGATATGATTTGCCATTTATAAGATATCAACCGTAAATGCCACGCCTGGCTATTAGAATGATAACGCAGTACGCCACATTAGCCACAGTTGGGGATAATTTAAGTCCAACATATGTGACGAAATTACTCTATCACAATATATCGCTTAGGGATACGTGGGAAAATCAAAACATTGCATTATCAAAAATAAAATTCAAAAATATCAGTACGCGTCTTAAAAAGCTACCACATGCCCACGACAATAAAGTTTATTAATAATACACTTAAAAAACCCTATTAGAGAATATTACAATAAACTGAATAAAGCGGTTAGATAAACATTCCGACAAACAAGGGTGGAGTGCGCACAGGTCAACGTCAATAGGTACATGGGCGTGGTAACACTGAGTTGACATATTATTGCCTATGATTGATATACTGGGTCTTTTAAAATTATACAAGCCTTAACGGTTTTTATACTTTAACAATATATTTTTGTAAATACTATTATTTATCATAAATTTTATTATACCATCCCTGTATGTAAGGACTATCAAATTGTTTTAATAAATAGCTTTAAGTTTACGCGGATTTAGCATTCAAGAAAATTTCAAGGAAATTTTAATTTAGATTTCATTATTGTTAAATATTTTATGTAACATTTACATAATAGAAATGCAATTATACTCTTGAAATTCCTTTTGCGCTTTCGATTACTAAATAGTTACACCTCGCTCATACGTTTTACGGATGAGTTTTTCAACGATTGAAGACCTTAGGGTTTGATCAAAAGAAGTTTTCTAAATTTAAAAATAGAGACGTTTGTTGGCTTGTAGATCAAGACATTCGTTTCGAAAATGGACATACTGCGTCAAATGCTAGTACATTTTATAAAAACATCGCGTGTACAATAAAATAAAAACTAAAAGAAAACATGTTGTCGAAATTATATACAAATGTAAAATTTTCCAATTGCCTTTATCATAGGTGTTAGTATTTTTATACACATTTTTAATCAAAAACGGAATTAGGGAAATCGGACAATTTCAATGAAAATAAATATATTCAAAACCAATCTTTCCTATTTTTGGCAATGAAATAATTTTAATAATAAATAAAATAAATTATGACAATAAAAAAAAGTATGACATAAATCATATTAATTGTAATAATTTATTCTAAAAAAATAACAAAAAAATATGCCCCGAATTGAGAAGCTTATCCTTGGTAACAAAAAAGGTCACTTTTGCGGAATGTTAAAGAAGGAAAATGTCTCATCACAGACACATGCTTAGGGATGAAAAATATAAAGTGCCCCAGCATATCATTGGGTTGCGTGACATGACATCCAAAAATGTATGGGGATATTACGAATGCTGAACTCTTTGAAACCGTGGAAAATAAGGAGTATAAAGACGCTGATGGCCAGCCCTCACTAGTTTAAACAATTATACTCAGAAAGGTAATTGTGTATTACATAGTGTAATATTTTTATAACGTACAAATTTTTATTTCGAATATATTAACACTTTGCCGTTTGCACATAAAAATGAAGATTTTTTTTTGTGCATTCAGTGCCAGAATTACTCATTTGTTCCTGTTTTTTTCTCTTTCTCGGTTTTTCCTCAATACTCGAATGTAATTCATAAAGGTTTACTAACCTCATCGCTACTTCTCATCAGTAGTTACTTATGTCATGGCCCTTAATTTTCTCAAGATAGTTATCATTCCTCACATAGCTTTCTTATAACGCGCATGTTGTGTCATCGGACGGCAGTGATAATAAATTTACTTTAATTTTTTTATTTTAAGTCCTGCCTCTTTTAAGGGAACAACCGTTAGTGTTACTAATTATTTGCAATAAAAAAGTCACTGCCATTAATTGCTCATATTTGTTATCCACGTCAACTAGGCCACCGAAAAGTTAACTGTTTGAACTTAATGATAATTAACTTAATATAAGCAGTAGAGGAGTTAGAGCATATTTCTAATAACAACATCAACATGCCAAACATTATTAAATGCGGTACATAAACAATTTTTTTAACAAAAACATGACAAATAAAAATACACTTATAACAAAGCACGATTTCAATATACGGCGAAAAATATTTTAACTGTTCTTTATGATTCAAGGCTATGTTTGTATTTATAAATGAACTACTTGGTTGTTGGACTTTTTTTTAATTAAACACTTCATTTCAACCTAAAACGTGAATAATAATATTAAAAGCACTAAGAAAGTATGTAAGTAATTGGCAAAATTAGATTGTTATAAATTTTCTAACAACTGTTAATTATTCAAGGTTTTTTTTATAATATACGGCTTAGATAACATTTAATAATTACTTTCTAGTACAACTTGTCGCTATATAATAAATAAGTTTTACTTATAAGTAAGTATCAATGATTTCAATAAATGTTTTAATTTCAAAATGGTAAAGTGTTTAACGTTTAGTTTTTCGTCTACACGTGTTTCTTTTAGTATTAGTGCAACTACATTGAATAAAAACAACATGTCAACACATCTCTATGCACATTATTTTGTGAATAAAGCACAATATTAAACATAACAGCCCATGGGTTTTTAGAATTGATACGTTACATGCAACAATTTTCCAACTTTATATTGTACTTATCAATACTACGAACAGTAGATGAAAAATCGTAGCGTTCAGTATCTTTTGGTATATATGCAAAAACAACTAACTCTAAAAACTTTGAGCTAAATTGGTGCGCCACATCTAAGCACTTACGATGCGAAGTGGTCGCCTTCTTTTCTGAAGTCAGCTCGACCGTTTTAGGAGAATCCACGTCGCCTGGGTGTCGCGGTAAACACAAAAGCAGCATTAGAACATTGAAGAAGTGGACATGTGATGGATGAATCAATCAAATAAGGGATGACATATCAATAGTGGCGGCGTGATATTTGCATACGTTCAGAGGCAGTTTAGGGCGCAGTTACAAATAGCAACTCACTGATCGTGCGTCGAAGTTTCTTACAAAAGGTTGAAAGTCGATCGCGTGCACGACTCAGTTGGCCATTTTTGTCAGTATCAAGAAGGCGTAGAAGCGAGGGTTCGGAACGCGCGCCTACTTCTCCGACGGGGCGAAGAGCCATCACGACGGGGCCGTCGGAGACTGCCAGATTGTCTACGCATACCGGGCCTACGGGGCACTCCAGCTTGGCAGAGAATCGCACGCGTGCGCGAGTCGTAGGCAACTGCCGACCACAGCTGGGCTCATTCGCTCCCGCCCCACTCCGCAATGGCCGCCCCTCGTCAGTGTATCGTGAATACGCTAATTTAACTTCATAACTGCAGTGGAAGTTATACGCATACTTTTTGTTACAATATTTTCTATTTAATAATTTTCGACCTTTTTGCACACCTTCGGTTGCTCAATTTGCAATATGCAAATAAGAAATAAGTGAAAATAATATCATGGTACGTTATTTTTTTACCTATCTATACGCTACATGTATCTACTTGTTATTTAATAATATAGTTAAGGATGCTTAAATTTTACAATTATAATTCATCAAGCGTATTAAAATACAATGGATTGATGTTAATCTTCAATTCCCATGCCGAATTAAATGAGTCTCATGAAGTTAGATTTGACCGTGACGATGAAGATTTGTGTCTCATGGAATGTATCAGCGCGAGACAATTATGTAAGTTTATGATAAAAAAATTTTATGGTTACAGTTGCATAATAACTGGTAAAGCAAAAGCTTCCATTCTTACAGTGGACTGCGACAATATGGTCCAAGTATACATCCATAGTACAATATGATCAGTATCATACCGCAAACGCGTGTCTACCTGTTTATATAAACGATGATAATTTAGACATGTGACGTCACCAATACGTTACCATTAAATTGTAAACGTTAAAATACTATGTACACAATTGACAAATAAACTAGGGAAGTGCTTTTAGATTTATATTTTCTGCATATCTTTTTACCGGCAATTAACGTGCATTATATAAAATCTCTCCCGTTTTACTATTACACTGGCGATGATGATGCAATATCAATCCCATATTAACTCTTTAACTACTATGGGTTATCGTCCAGCGACAACGTGTCACGTTTGGTCGCTCATGGGTGTCTTAGTGAATATCGGTAATCATCGGTATGGCCTATACATAGAAATACGGACTCACGCTTGCATTAGTTAAACAATACCAAGATATTGATGGCGGACAACTCCAGCCTTCGCGAAGAAATTAACAAATAATTCACCTCGAATGGCTTAAACCGCTTCCGTCTAGAATAGTTAAAAACATTTCGTAGTTACTTCAATATTATTGAATAAAATATTTTTAATTCTGATGATAGAGTAACCGAAAATGATGCTATTAAATTAATTTTAAAATAATTAAAAGAAATATATAGTGTTATTAATGGCATACTAAGAAACAATTAATCAAATTATTGTGGATTATTTTTCTAACAATTATTTCTCGGTTCTCTCATACACGCCGAACATTGTAGTATTTTGTGAGCATGACAAGATGAAAGGAAGTTTTGCTTTAAAATTTTTGTTACATACTCATTGACGAACTACGCCCGCGCAAATACGCTTACGTGTTTATAATTTTATTTATAGACTATATTGTAAATTGCGCGCAAATTCATTAAAATCAACATTTTTTTTTATTATTTTATTTTTAAAATATTGTAAACATTCATATTATTCACTTAAACAATTTAACCTTATTAATTTGATTAGATGGATTACTAATAATAAAAGCATAAAACACTTTGCTGAATAATCGACCGGACGATAACAGAGGCAAACATGGATATTTATATTTGAATAATCCCGTATATGCGTAAAACTGTTTCCAGTGTGTAACCGTAGTTCAAGATTTTAATAATGTGTGGTATACAATCATGTCAATGATACAAATATTTGGTTACAATAAATGGTATCCAATTTAAACATCAGTCTACTTTGAGAACTATTTGCAGATGTTAATGAATCCGATATAGTTGTAAAAAAGGTTATTAAAAAAAATATTCCTATATGAAACTTATATTAACAATAGCATAGGCCTCAAATTCACGTTGCTCAGATAAGACGACTCAAATATAAAAAGGTCTGGTAGCTAAACCCACAACATTTGCCTGTAAATAGAAAATGTGCGAAAATTAGTATTCGGATAGATTCTATTTCTTTTTCAAGCCTCTCTTCTGGTCACCTTGTTAGATGTATACATCATACTAATTTTAGGACCCAATGAAACGAATACAGAGAGAGAGATGGTGTTTTGTAATTAGAGATTAATTAATTGGTGGCAAATAAATGGCACTGACAAGTGGCGATAAAGGGTCTTTCGACTAGTGTTGGACGGTTAATCTATTATACTTGTATATCGGGTAAATTTTAACATGACCATAAAAGAAAACATTTCTATTTTATGAATTAATTCGAAAGTATCTTTTGGAACTTAATGCATTGAAAATTATTTCCATAATTTAAGTTGAGGCACTTAAAGAAGTAGTAATAAATGTAATGTAGATAAAGTATATAATATAATATTATGTATATACATATATTCTATATATATTCTCCTTTTCAAAAATGTTGAACTTGACCCACACAGTCTACATTGATAAATAATAAATAACAGGAATTTTCAGATATGCTATTAATCTTTTGCACTACTTTTTAATGTGTTGTAATCATCGGATTTTATGAAAACCTTATTTAAATAAAGCTTTAGTTTTTATAACGCAAACGCACGACATAACTTTTTTTCACTGCGCGCTCCAATTCCTGTTGTCCACTGCGACGCTCGACTAACGAGCGGCTCCGTCCGCAAAAGGGTTAAAATAAGCTATAATACACACGGAGATTTTATAAACATAAATATTATTGAAAAAATTCTTCAATACATTGACCTACTATTATTTACATTACCACTATAAAAACATTAACACGACTAAGACTTAAAAAAATACATAGAATATTAGTAACACATTGGGGCTAGCACTTAACACTTTATCGACCGGCCGTCGATTATTCGACGTTTGCTCCCCCAGCGCTAACCGACCGGTCGTCGATTAATCAACTTTTGATCATTCTGTTAGATTTGGGTAGGTTTGATGAACAAGTAGTAAAAAAAACTAAGCAGAACAGGTTTCACTTGTAAATACTGCAACGTTTCACTACACAAAGGCGACTGTTTCGAGCGGTATCATTATTTAAAAAATATTTAACAATTATTATATAAAAATATAAAAAAGTATTGTTATATGAGTTATGGTATACTTTATGTAAATACTAATCTGCATACGGTTGTAATAGATTAAATAAATATTGTTTAGCACTAATATCATTAAAATAAGACATTTTATTATATTTTTTAAGCTGAAACCAAGCCGGTGTCTCAAACAATCTGCGTCTAAGCGGCCGGTCACAAAGGCATAGATTCTCGAATCGCAGCCGGTCGGTAAAGTGTTAACATTACGATCACAACTATTTCCGTACAGATTAAAAGGTAAAATAGAATTATACATATTATATGCGCTTGTCTGAGCGTGGTAATTTTTTCTATTTAATGTTAACATTAAACCCCTTCTGTATACCATTTTTCGAGTATAATCGACACGGAGAATAAAGTTTTATTGAAGTATTAACTCTAGAGGGGATGGTATTTCATTAAACCATTACCCTTAGTTGATACCCACACATCACAAAGAATACACGCTGCAAATTTCATGATTTTAGGATCTGAGGTTTGGACTGTTTTGACATCTTGGTCACCCACCAGTGAATCAGTCAGGATTTTAAATTTTATATGTATAGATAAATTATATTTAGAATTATTCCAACACATTAGGTATAAATACGAATTTTTAACAAGTTAAATTATATAATTTATGATAATTAACTTACATAAGAGGTAAATTACATAAAATTTTCAACAATTTTTTACACTATTTTAATACGAGATAAAAAGCAAATACAACAAAAACAAAATACCAGCTATTAGAAATAATTTGTAATAAATTATATCATTGTCATACAAGGTTAGAAACGACAATTGGATTAGAATTTTAAGCGGTCTTGGTTTGGATTCGCGACTCGCCGGTGGCCGTGATACTATGTACCTGTAATTCAATATGGTTTTGCTTCCAGGTTACTTTATTGATTTATAAATTAATCTACTCATACCCGTATATCGCCACGTGTATACAATATGTATCGTGAAAGTTAAACCTATAATCTAGTACGTATATATTATTAAATAAAATATATCTAAACATATGTGCTCCACTACAGGATTTAATTTTTGTTCTGGCCGTCTTTCTTTACGTTTACATCTACGAATTTTTACGAAACAATGATCATTAGTAAATATTACACTAATTAGATACATGTACATAGAAGTTTCAAAACGAACATAATAATCAAAGATTCATGTAATTAACTATGTTTTAACATTCTTTTGCAAACATTTATTATAGTTTTTCTTAAACCGTCAAGTTTAAGTAAGTTATTCCGCAGGAAATGAAGCTATCCCTATAGC
The DNA here is from genome assembly GCA_018245475.1 of Pharmacophagus antenor. Classification (NCBI taxonomy): domain Eukaryota; kingdom Metazoa; phylum Arthropoda; class Insecta; order Lepidoptera; family Papilionidae; genus Pharmacophagus; species Pharmacophagus antenor. Next base: position 15,858 of record DWQX01001393.1, on the reverse strand, counting down.
CTAAAAAAAATTAGTTCATTGTTACAATTAAATTCATTTTTTCCATGGCGAAGTCCTGCGTTGATTACCCTCCCGCTCCTAAGTGTATCGAAAGAGTTATGCTGAACTTTTATCGACCAAAACCCCCATTGTCTTCTTAACCCCCTGAGTCGGCACTACAGGAGCGCTTTCGCATACTACCATAGTCCGGGCAGCGTCGACCCCTATGGAATCTCTTCTTGGTTATAATTGTATTTTGTGTACAATTTAACACCAAGCCGAATACCGGAATATGTAAACGAAAAAAACCATTTCGACGAAACCGTAAAACCAGTAAACAACGTCGAATTTTAGCAAAATATTGGATGTATATTAGTAGTAAGCCTAATTAGTTAGTATTAGTAGCAAGATATATCTATATCTAAAAGTTATTTCTAAACATCTCGGAATGCTTTTTAAAGAGAAAACTGCATCGCATTTCCTAGTCTCGTTCATGGCTGGTAGCGCATCTCCATTGTTTTGTAAAGCGACACCGGCAGTGGTTTATACCACAACGCTCTTGCGCGCACACTAACGCCTTTGAATGCTACCAAGGTGACGTTCCCGCAAGACTGCCCGCGCATAATGGAACCGGTCCCATTCGACATAGGTGGCGGCACGTCTACGTTCTAAAAGCTGTATTGCATTCACGGTTTAAAATATGATCCAGTGTTTTTAAAAAGTCCCATACTAAGAATATTAACACATTTCGTTCCAACTGGGACGTAGACGACCCACGCTGAAGCATCTTTTGAAAAAGTTTTCTTAAATAATTACTTTCATCTTAAAACATTTACATACAACTTTAATTCATATCAAGAATAAATTAAATTGTTCATAATTGAATAAATTATTAAAAAATTGTCTCCATATATCATCCGCACTAAAACGCAAGGGAAAAATCTTCTAAAGAGGCTCTGGCACGAAACCTCTTAATGAATCAAAACCCAGTTTCATACGCCAGTGACTAGTGCTTCAGCGCGCAATTCTTCATATCATCGTCTGCAATGATATGATGAAGTGGCACCATTCTATAAACGCAAATTGCATAAAATATATAAATAAAACAGAGAGTCGATGCATTTACAAATTACTTATGTATTTTTGTTAATTCTCTCTATGTTTATCTCTAAATAATCTCATTTTGCTGACTTGACTTCTATTACCATGTTTTATTCGCATTTCTTTTATAACCCCTATACTTTTTACTTTCAAGCTTTTTGTTTTTGATAAAGTTCAATATTATACCTACCGATTGATAACATTTTATCTAAATACATACAGCTCAATATCATCTCTATTATCACATGTAATAGCATGTCGTGTGATAAGCCACCTCGATAAAATAAGTCAGCTTATTTAAGGAATTAATAGCCTTCAAAGTATTTAAACTAAGTTTATGTTTCTAAGCTTATAAGTTGGTTTATATATCAGAAACGAAACAAATGTGCTTAGATTAACCATTATGGCAGGTAATAAATATTTTTTTAATATTTTGGAATGAAGTGCACAAAGGTAATATATTAAAGTTTCATATGGCGGCTTCTTTTTAGAGGATAAATTTATATGTACCAGTATATTACCAGACGAAAGAGTAAATCTTGACTCAATTGTTTAAAAAACAAAATTAAAAAACTGTACAAAAACAGAGCACGATTTATTTTATTTTTTAACGTTATTGCCATAAAGATGTCACGGTAACCTATTTGTTAAAAATACATTTAATGTAAAAATAAAATTTCACCTTGCTCTACATTCGCGGACAAAAGCTTCTTCACTTAATATTTAAAAAACTTTAAGTTGAATACGGTAAAGCCATCTTGAAGAGAAAAACGCTCAAACAATTCTCATTTTTAACGTTTTTTAATATTATATTTAAGAGATTCTTCATAAAATTTTGAGCAAGTTAATTTGGTAGACTTCTAAAATCGTGTGGGAACAAAGTCATGATCGATAAAAGTTTTCGATTGTCACTGTGGTGTAGTGGTTTTTCTTGTTACGGTGAGGTCCATGATTCAATACTCGGGCTACATGAGTAGTAGCGTCTGGACGCTGGCAGGGTGTTTTGAGAACCCACTTGGCTTGCTACCACCTTCAATGTCAATCTGCCGCTATAACTGTATACCGCTGCAATACTGTATTCCAACACTCTTCACTATCTCACATACACATAATAGCTAGAGTATTATAGGCGACCACGCTATACCATTTACGGCTTCAGTGTCATTTAACATCATGCATTAACTAAGGTTAAGCTTATAGCCGATAAAAAAATTATTATTATTATTAATCACTACAAGGAAGTTTTCAATTTGACGCCTAAAAACTTGTTTTTTTTTAATGTTTTAATATCCTTGATTCTCAATTGTTGAAAAAAATTCAAACCTGGGGGTGGGGAAATAGAAATGATTGATCTTACATGTTTCAAATTCTATTAAAGCTTTGTGGTTTTAGTTTAGTATATATCACTTATAATATTTTGTGAAACGTTTTAAATTAACTTATCGGAATAATATTTATGATATTACACAATCTATTACAAAATCACTGTCAAAATTATAATACTAGTAAAAATTTGTTTAAAGCTAATTCTCATGCTTGCACTAGTATGAGAGATAATTTAAGTATTTTATGGCCACTCTTATTCAGTTTTAATACCTCTAGATTGTTTTATAGGAATTTATCAGAATTCTTACACAATTTTATAGAGCGGCCATAAACATTTTATTCAAATTCATGAACGTCATATTTTAAAGCTTTTTTTTTGTATTATAAAACGTAAGTATTATTTACAAGACATTTTTTTCCTTTTTAACATCGTAAGGCGTCCTACATATTATACAAAGATACGTAGTTTAATGAAGCATAGATTCAATAAAATACGGAAAGTAGGATCCACATACTACTATTGTCGTGGGCCGTTTAATAAAATTATCACTTACGCAGTGGTAAAATTGAAAGTAATAATTGCAATCCAGTATATTACGCTCGTGACGTCGATATAGGAGAATTCTCTTTCTCGTAAGCAGCGTCTTTCAGACCTTAACACTATTGCTAGTCGGGTAGAGGCTTTATTGATACATCCTACCTGAACAGATCAGCAATTATAATAGGTTATAGACCAGGACCAAAAAGCATCGCTAAAGGGACCAACACTTTCTTTGTATTTGTACATTTTACATTTGCTATATGGAAAATAAGAAAAAAAAAGAGAAAACTTAACACCACTTAATACTAAAGTTAAAAATACAATTTTATCGATTGGTGTTAACCAAAGTAGTAACCTCATACGCTTATTGAATTTTATTACGTTATTGAATTATATATCATTGGTATGCACGGAGTTGGCATGTCGCCTCTAACAATTTGCGACACTGGGTTGATTCATTTTTGAAACGCTTATCCGGAAACCTGTATTGATCTAAATCGACTTCCTGCAAAGAGGACCTTATTCTAATATCTTCGCATTTTATTATCAGTAACGTATCCACCAGTGCATTCAACCGATTGCGTAAACGATAGATAAATTTTCGCTACTTTTTTTTCATTTCATCTTAAAAATCACGTGATTTGACGTGTTATACGTAAGTTATGTGCGGTACGAAAAATTTTAATCATTGTTCTAGTCACCGTTTGTTATAAAAAACGTACTAACAGCTTTTTTCTTCGATTTAAATTTTGGTATTTTTAATTTTATTTAAGCAACTTATAGTACCAATATTAACAAAACGCGCAACACATATATGCAAAATATTAAATCTAAATCAGTAACAAAGAGAAGAGTTCTTCTTTTAATGAATCATATATGTTATTAATAAAACGTAAATACAACTATTTATACGTAAAACGGGCAACAAATAAAATCTACCAATTTTATTCCTTATTAACGGAACCGGTTCTATTGCTTTATCACGTCTGTGAGGAACGCCACCATCGGCGTTCACGGTGTAAGTACCACGACGACGCAGCATCGTTCCAGTTCCACACCTGTCTATTGAACGTGTAACCACTTACGCACTTCACTAACCAAATAAACATTGTCATTCGAAACATTCACACGCAATCACTATCTTTAACAAAATTCGATTACATGTTAAATATGACGGAACATTGTCCAAATTTCCTTTACGATGAACACGCGACAGCAGCCGTTAGGAAGTGGGTTAATGAACCGATTAGCAATTTAGCAACATGGAGAGACTGTAGCGACCACGCCACTCGACTATGACCAAGCGAAAGGCGCCGTGGAAACCGAGAGTGCGTTGGCACGGTTCTACCGCGAATGGCAGGATGGAGCGTACTTGACGCGACCGCGAGATAGTGACATCGCCGTCAGTCGCTGATAACTTGTCCGATAACATGGACGATTCACAGCGTCGCCCTTCCAACTAGAATTAAGAAAACTTGTAAGTTTACATGGATATGTAAGTGACAAAGTTCTTAGATAAAACTTAAGTAATATTGTACAAAAATTAAATAATTCACCAATATTATTTAAAAAGTGGAAAATAATTTATGTTATTTTAAATAATTTTTACATCATTGCTCTCTTCTCTTAACATATTTTTAATTATAGGAAACTGAGTAAATGCCTCAAATTTAACAATATGACCAATATAGTCCATTGAATAAAATCCATAAGAACTAGATGGTATATCACAAACAGTACAAAGGCTTTTCTGCTGCAATGGTATTATAGTTACTCCTTGTCTAATCAACATTATCTATAAAGGACACATCCACAGTGTTTTATCTTAAAACTTGAAAAATGTCACTTTTTATAAGGTAATTAATAAAATTGTTTGAGTTATGACCTATGTAGATCTCTGATGTAATAAAATGCTTTAAGAAATTGTCTCACTGTTAGATAATTCATGATTGCATTTTCTATTTAGAAAGGCCATTAATAAATAATAGCAATTGTGTCCAACACATGGGTATCTCCAAATAAAAAAATTAGTAAACATTTGATTTTTATAACACTATTAAAAACAATACAATTATATGGCTTGACTTAGACTTATTTACTTTTATTACACATGGGAACTGCACAAAAACTGTTGTCACAATTAAATAAAGAAGTAAAGATAGCAGGCATTTTATATACAACTCAGGTAATAGGTGGCTCTCCTAATAGTAAACAGTTACTGTAGCACACTCCATTATCAAATAGTACATTTAGGCCACAATAACAAAAGTAACTAATTAATTTGGCAAGTTTTTTACTTGTCACAGATTTCTCTAGAAGGAACACATCTATGTATATATTATAATTAACATTTCTACTATAATATATGTAATTACCTTACCATTGAGTCATCTTTTAGTAATGAGATTTAAATATGTAATAAGTACATTATATTTATATATATATAAGCACACCAATTGTTTTAAAGATATAAGAATTTTAACATTTGTAAACCAAAATATAATATAGGTCTTGTAGTCACTGCCTAAATTTATATAGCTACAAATTGCACTGGGAAGACTGATGTTTTGAAATAATATTTGAATTCAACATTCTATAACATTTATTTTATAAATAAAATATTAAGGTTTCATTTAAAAATGTACACATAAAATTCAGTCCTGAGAAAATTTAGACAAATAAACTTCTAAATCCATAAATACATACAATTGGCTAATTAATAATCAAAATAAAAATTATTATGCATTGATTAAGAATACTGTAAAAGTTACAATCAGGTGGCCATCCTACTAATACTAACCTCAAATCTTTAAAACTATATAAAAATTATAGGGCCAGGGACTAAATACTGCATTTTATTTTTTTTTTTGTCAGTATTACTCGATAAATGCTTTACTAATCAAAATTAAAGGAATTCAATTGTAGTATTAGTGTAAGAATTAAGTAATAACATATAATATACTACAATCTTAACTCAAACAGCAAACTTTTAACACAGTGAATTTTCTATTATTTGATAAATGATCTTTCATATATTAATGTAACATAATGCCTAAAGTTTTAAATGATCTCGACTTGACTTAATGTATTATATTAACAATGTTATTAATATTGATAAGCACATGTTCACATTTTCAGTTTTTAACTGACTTAATTTAAATTCTTAAGAAATCATCATATTGTTTCTTGTTCTTGTTAAGTTCCCAAGCCTACTTATCACTTCCTAATTGAAACAAACTTGAATATTAAAAGTTTATAAAAATATAATGAATAAAAGAAAATGAAATATTTCATAGTAATTTATTCAAATCATGAATATTTTGTCTAAGTAAATTTGTGCAATATTAACACTTTTTTTTTTGTATCGAAATTTCAGGTTTGAATTTTTTAAGGATATAAATAAACTCACTAAAAAGTTATCAGTTTTCGGATTATATCGTTAATTCTAACTATAGATCAAATCATTAATTACGTCATTTAAGAATAACCTCAAAGTTATGGTGAAATTACAAAGACTTACTGAATGGATCTAACGTATAGATTCTTATTATATTAAATCTCAAAACTCTAAACGGGCATAAAAATATCTCGTAATAAAATATCTTGATATACTGCGCATATAGTTAAAAAAATATATTTTGACGTGATATCTGTCACACGCCAAGCCAAGGCTTATGTGGCAAATCTAAGCCGCAGCCTGTAGCCATTTTTGAACAGAAGTAATGTAGACAATTCTGTCAATATCGATTTAATTTGTAAAAGTTCGAAAGATTCATGAAATTTATCCCAATTTGCAAGTTTACAGCCATGCTACAATGTCAGAATGGGAATACGTCACTGTGTAAGAAATCACGATGGCCGACAAAAGAATGGTTAGGTGGTACTTACTGCAAATTTTTACTCCTCCTAGAGGTGGTTTCGGTGGTTGATTTTCAAATGTCTTTCGAACGGATTTGCTGCCCTCGGCGAAAGACGTGGTCCTAGGGCGCCCACTCATTATTATAGGTATAAAATAAACGACCGAATCCTGAACTTCATAGATACTACTTCACATTTCTCGTTACCACCCTTGCTAACACTCGCACTGAACTCCTCACTTTGCCGATGAAATACTATTTTAGGAATATTATAGTCAAAATACTGTCACATATAATATTTTAAACAAAATAAGATTGTTTTAGTTAGATTTTACAATATCATTTTGTTAATTTTTCAAATTTACATCAATAAAGTGAACGACAAATTTTTAGTTTCTTCGGACTTCACAGACTCGTTCGCTCGGCTAATTTCGGCATTCGTTCGGGAGGTACTCGGACCTTCGATCAGTGACGTACCAGACGCATAGTCCAATGTACGCAGTAATCAAAAGTTTAATTACAAAATAAATTTAGAAAAAATAGAACTTATTTTAATCTATAAGGTTGATGATAATTTAAAAGTAAATTAATAATTAAATATTAAATAAAAATTGTCACAAGATACATCTATTATTTTTCATGTAATAAATTTATAATGCAATATACTATTCAATGTCTTTTTCTTAATTAGATATTATTTAGAAAAAGCTATTTAACACCATAAATATTTAAGATACAACAACTGTTTATGTTATTTCTAAAGATTTTTTTTTAACATAATCACATTCATTTCGTCAAATGTGCTCGAGCAACGACCGATAACGTGGTTCTCTAGATGTAGCGTCATCTGTTACATAAGATGATAACTATTCTCTGTACCTCGTATTTCTAAATATAATAAACAGAAACGCCCTATTTCTACATTAAATGGATTTTAATAAACCTTTTTATAATGGAGACCAAAACATCTATTTTTAAAAATTGTGTATGTCCCTTCGTATGTTACCGCGTCACCTAACAACAACAAGACGGTAGTTGATCATCCCAGTTAATATTTAAAGTATAGGTTTTAATAATAGGTTAATATATTTATTCAGTAGTGCTCTTTTTATCCACGCGAACGTAGTCGCGGGAATTAGCTATTTATTAAAAAATCACCAGGCATTTCCACTTTTTTTTCATTTTGCCGAATAAATAACTGAATGGCACATTTAAATCTTTATATAAAATCGTTAAGCCCTGTTCTTATAGCGCAACAGAGAACAGTTCGTGCCTCGATAAGCATAGTTAAATATTTTCCTACATTAACTCAGAAAGATTTACTGGTTAATCAAGAGATAGATAAAACTATTAAATTGTTCATATGATGGTACTGAGTTGTGCACGTTACAGAAAATGCGGGGCGTACTGAATTAAAGTCTAGCGATAATTTTATCTAATGATGAATTTGCACGTGCTGTCAAAAATAATTTAAAATTTATAATTATGGATTCGTAAGTAATATTTACCGCTTCGTACGCTACATGTCATAATTTATATATTCTCCTGTATTTGTGAGTAAATATCATCTTCAGTTTTTTAATATATAAGTGAGTTTAATTTTTTGATGATATATACATGGAATATCTGTATTACGTAAAAGAAATGGCTAGTTTTTAAACTATGTTTTTATATTTATGCAATAGTGTTCCATTGTTATGTATTGAGTCATTCTTCCTCTGTCGAAAAACTTCAATTTATCCTAATGAGTAGAATATCTTCAAAACAATTGTTCGTTAGATATTATTTTGAGAATATTAGTGGTTTTCGGAGAGAGCATAATATACCACAAAAGTGACAAGATGGAACTTGAGATATGCATAATACAATTGACGTGCATTCCATTCAAAACATATCCCGACTTGCTCAATATAATATAAACATGCGTTTATTCTAACAATAAGACGTCCAGTTTTCGTTTATCTTTATCGGTTACAGTGAGGAGTGTGAACCTATAGTATTATGTCGTCATCAGACTTCAGTCAGTGCTCGTTGCGGTGCGGGGTAAAGAGAGCAGTTGCGTGTGCGCCGCGTTAGAGGTAGTACGTGTCTTCACGGCTAGTTTATTAGCCAATAATGTAAATCAAAGTCATATGTAGATTTGACGAATCGTTTAGTGGGGTCTGCTACGTCGTACTACCATTACAATGGAGTGCTATACATCGGACAGCTGCGACAGTGACAGTAGGGAACAGAAAACGCTTGATTTATCAAGCAGATTGCTTGATTCAATGACAATATCAGCCGAATTGAAATGTATCATCGATGAAAAAGATTGCGCGGAAAACTACGAGATTATTCTTCTCTACAGCAATCAAATTAAGGCATTGCCCGAGTCTATAAACAAGTTCTGCAATTTGAAGATACTTGATGTCAGCAACAACAGATTAGCAATACTCCCGGATTTGCTTAAAAACTGTCCGCTGACTTCTCTCATCGCCAAGCACAATCACCTTATTAATGAATCGCTACCTAAAAGTTTCTTTTCAACCAGAAACACACTCAGAGAACTGAATCTGAGTGGGAATAAGCTAAATTTCTTTCCAGAACAAGTATTAGATTTAAATTCACTTAGGTATCTATATTTAGGTGGTAACAATATAGTCAACATACCAAAGGATATCTGGAAATTGAACAGGTTGGTGAACATTTAAAAAAAAAATATTTCCTTTAAAACTTTACATTTTAGGTCTTATTTAAACTTGGATATTTTATTTATATATATCCATTCTCTTTTCTATAATACTTTTTTTATTAATTAGCATCATTTTAGCAGTTCTTCAATAATGTTGATTTTAAATTTACTACAAAGTTTAGTTCGCGAAATGAATTTCGAGTAATGTTAATTTGACCGAGAGAATTCTTATCTATAACGTACCAGTCAGTTCAGCCATTTAAAAATTATCAACTCCCATTGTTCCTAATGGAAGTGTTTTATAATTTAGTTTTGATTTAATAATGTTTATTAATAGGATGCTGTTATTGATGTAAGGTAAAATAGACGATGAAAATGTTAAAAAGAAGGTAATATAGAACAGTGAACGATGTGTAAATATTTATTGTTTTACATCAGTAGTACTCAATTATTCGAATTAAATATCGCGTATTCATCTCAAAAGATGCATCTAGTAGCCACGTGATACTGTTGTCGTTCATAACGTTAGATTCAAGTCCTAGATGGACTCATTAATATTCAACAGTTATATAAATAATGACGAACCAACTAAAGATGTTTATTAATAAATTTATTTTAAAAATACTTGCAAAACAAGTATTGCCGTAAAAACGGATAACACCTTTATAATGGTTCAGGATAATAAGTATTCATTGAATGAAATAAGAATATAAGTAGATTTAGGTATTAAATAACAATTTGGAAAACGGAAATAAAATGCTAACTCTTAACCCCGCAAAATGGTATATATTTCTATCTGTTATTTTAATCAGGTCACTATTCAAAAACATTTGTTTGAATTATAGAATGTACTTAAATATTGACATTTACACACTTTGTGATAACGAGAAAGTTATTTTACTGTTAAGTAACAGTTTATTAAATTATCGATATTCAGAACGTCAGAAAGAAATCTGAGTAATCGCGCGACTTACAATTAACAGATCATTGTTACCAAGTTATAACTATTATGAAATATTAATTATACCCCCCCTCCCGTAATAATTGTCAGACAATATTTGTTTAGTATTTGCAACGTTAAGTTTAAGCATTTCCGTATTGTAAATCGCTATTTTAGATGTTTTAGTTTATCTTCATTATTAAGAACAAAACAATGTTTACTTAAGACTTATGTAGGCTTGGTATAAAATAAAGTAATTAAATTTTGCACTTCTCAAAATAGTGATCCACAGTTCCCTTGTTTTGGTTCTTGGTATTAGATGATATTTGATTTGAACAGAACTTGAAATTTTGATTTGAAAAGAAATTTACCGCTAACCTCCAGTAAAATTATATGATTTTTCATTTGCAAATGATCTCTAATTGAGCACTACTACAACGGCCATTTTGTATTAGTCTATCAATATGCAAATATTACTACTGTCGTGTACTGCGCTGGAGCTAGTGAATTTAATGCAGCAATAAAACGTACCATCGTTGTATCAAGGCATTGACCATTGATTGTGGTCCTGTTTAAAAAAAAATGTGCAGATAAGAAGCTACACATCTTCGTTTTACCGACCTTAAAGAAAAATGTACTCGTTAAAACTACAAAGAAACAATCGAATTCGGAACACTCGTAAATGTATGCCTATGACTATGCATAATTTATAACAATATAAAAAGAGCATAAAATCCAATCGTCGGGTAAAACTACTGCACCAAGCTATAACTTACTGCTTACCCTGTAGTACAATATAACAATAGGATGCACGTATCTTTTAGATACTATAGGTGTTTGTTTGACACGATTTTATAAATCAAGTGCTTTGTTTTAATAATTATTCTTAACAACGGGGTTATCAAAAGCATGTAGTATTGTCGCATATTTACAATATTTATTATATAAACTAGCATTTGTGATTTTTACTATCATCGAGTAGTTTAAATACCAAATGTGTATATTTTTCACACGTAGGCCAAAGCTTTCGAATTATTTAAGTTGTACATTAATTTAAATAATCAGCGTAATTTTTCATAAATAAATCATTTATTGTAGTCATGTTCCTCCTTTCGTTTTCATTTAAACATAAAAAATAAATATAAGAATTAACATATAAGGAACACCTAGTCCTATAAAAAATAACATGCACTAAAAGTATAGCTTTCGCTTATTTACATTTGAAAAAGATATTTATATTTACGATTTTATATATAATATAACTTTAAATTAATATGTAATCGAACTAGAATTAAGAAAGAATTATATTTTATGTTAATGTTAAATCGCAATTCGTTACATAGACTAATTTTTCATTATCTTTTAAAAAATAAAACAGGAAAATATAATTGTTAATTTCTATTATATTTCATTCACAGCTTACAAATACTTTCAATTGGAGGTAATCAGATAATCGATGTGCCGGAATCAGTCGGCGCGCTAACTTCCCTACAAGCGTTAGTCCTGAGCGACAATTTCATCGAGCAGCTACCAGCAAGTATAGCAAATTTGAAACAACTTCGTTCGTTGTTGATACACAAAAATAAAATTAAAACACTACCGCCACAAATAATTAAATTAAAATATTTAACGGAGGTACGTCTTCTGTTTCTTTATTTCATATAAATTCATATTATTTTGTGAAACATTATTTTTAATCGAATAAATGTTAAGCTGAATGAATAGATGAAAAACATTACTCAAAAAACATGCAAAAAAGCAATAAGTTTTATGCTGTTCGTGATGATACCAAGATGTATTACAATTATTGATATATGCATCAAATTCTTAGAACCACCGCATGTCATTTTTTTATTCTTTTAATGCACTTTTGTATGTTCAAATTGCGAACTGTCAACAAAGATATTATTAGAAAGTTGCTAAAACATTTGTGAACTAAGTTTTCAAACAGTGGAATATTCGTTGATGTGAATATATTTACTCAATCCATAAAGTACAATTTATAATATTATTGCACTACAGTTAAGTCTCCGTGATAACCCCTTGGTAGTGCGCTTCGTCAAAGATATGACATTGCAACCACCGTCATTGTTGGAGCTTGCGGGGCGCAATGTGAAACTTTACGAAATACCTGTAAGGATTGGCGATGTGCCGCTAACATTGATCAAATATTTGAAAGCAGCGGAGCGCTGTGTTAATCCAAAGTGCAAAGGTATGTATTAAATAATTGAGAACAAGTGATAGAGTATAATTTCAAATATACAGGGGGTAAATTTTACATATATAATGATTATACATAAATTGTCTTGAGTACAAAAAACACTAATATTTATTTCAAATATAAGATCTAAAGTATATCTTGTTTTGTTATGACTATATAAATGCTCTCTCCATTATTCATATTCAGCACCTTTTATTAACAATAGTTCTAAAACGCTTCAACGTCTTGAAAGTTACTGAATAAATTCTTTATGGGGCTAAGAAGTTCATTCTACACTTATTGTTTTATGTCTAAACTTATTGATCCGGTTCAAAATTTTAGGTTATTAGTATCTTGAAGAAGTTTTTGATTTGATATTTTTAATCACTCTACTTCTTCAACTTCCTCTTTATTTCAATATTTCGCCTTGCTTGCGGGCTATAAATAGTTGGGCCGCATATGCCCCTATGATTGTCAACTAGTAATGGTGCAACTAATTCGTCTTTTGCTAACTACTATGTCCATAATTATAATTTGGACAAACATGTATGTTGTGTCTAAACACGTAACTAACTATGTAATTTTTTGACGGTGTTTTAAAGTTCACGTTTGCATAAAACTTTTTCGTTACAAATGATCAAATATAAATGTGTAGGGACTAAGTTAGTTATCCATTCAAGTTACAATTTTTTGTTCCATAATTTCGCTTATACGATTTCAACTCTGGAGAAGTAAAACTCTAAGTATTACATGATGGCTACAAAAACGATATAATACCAAGGAATTATTTCTAATTAATAACATTACATTACATGAAAGGGCAAAGTAAATTCATCCTTGACATTTTTTTTAATTTACACATTTGACTGCCTCCGTGGCGTATTGGTTTAGCCGCTTGCCTTGTAACGGGGAGGTCCCGGGTTCGATTCCCGACCCACAGGAGTAGTGGAGTCTGGATAGTGAAGTGAGGAACACGCTTCTTCTACAGCTTCATTGTCACTTATCATCAGGTGAAATCGAAGTCAAGTGTTAGTCCATAATCGATTGAAAAAACCTTAACCATTGAGACAAACATAAAACTGGATAAGATTATTTGATAATATCGACTGCGCAGTATTTGTTTCTATCTGTATTAATTCAACACCGCGTTTGTCGTCTGTTCACTAAGGTCATGTACAAAGTATTTAAACATAACCTGTAGACTGGTAAGTTGCACATAATTTTCGGCTCGATTAGAAACTATACCAATATTTACGACGCAAAATATTGCGTCGTAAATATTGGTATCTTGTGAATAAAAATAATATCTTTGCCGCATAATTTTGCGAAATGCAATTGAAGACGTGAGTTAATGCAAGAAACAAAATTATTTTTGAGGATAATTTCATATTTCTTTTGTTTTCTCTGTTATTTTTGGTACATATTTCTTTGTTTAACTTATTGCAACGGTCGACGGTTACTAAAATACATTTGAATTTATTAAAAAATGATGGGTTTATAACTCTACATAGATATCAAAATACAAAATTTATTATACTTATTTCATGGCCGTATAGTTGTGCTAACTTGCTAAACTATGATTTAAAAAATAAACAGTAGTTTACTACAAAGTAAATAACGAAGAACTTTTACAACAAACTAAAGAAATCAAATGTAGTGCACCAGCCTGTTTTAAATTACAATTTAACTCGTGTAAGAATTTTGAGTTTAACTGGAAAATATTTTCTGAATATTAATTATGCGCAAGAGATGGCTATTTTATTCGGAAACGGGATTTATAATACTTTTTCTTTAAATCATAGCCCAACAGAAGATACACATGTATTATATTACATGTATAAGTGTACCGCATAGCGCAATCAGTGACGCCACCGAACAATGTTTAGGTTCTTCACGTTTACATGTTTAATCATCCTGTGTCCATGCTCAAGACAATGGATAATAACACGTAGCAAAAGTAGTCACTTCACCCAAACAATCTAGTCACGTTAACCTTTGATATTTAATTAAGAGGCCTTTTGGATGTATTATATTATATAGGATATTTGTAACATATTTATTCTATCTTTATCATATTCTTGGTATCGTATATTTATTTTTACTATTTCGGAGTGATTTTTTTTCCTTTCAAAATAATGTCAAAAATTAAAAAAGAAAACATGAAAATATTACACACATACGATTGACAGTTAAAATCTAATTACAATCAAGGCTAACGGGTTCGATTCCCGTTCAGGACAAACATTCATGTGATGACATTTGTGTTTGTTCTGTGTCTTGATTATTATAATATATAAGAGTATGTTTAAAAATATCTATGTATTTATTTTAGTCTTTGATAACTCGTACTGCAAGTGCTATTTGACTCTCTTAGGATAACATTGATATGTGTGAAAAATGTCCTAAATATTTATTACACAGATAACGTCATTAATATTTTAAAAACAGATATCGGATATTTTTTAGATAAATGTGAAATCGAATGGAATCAAATAAATACAAAGTCTAAAACTTTTCGCAATATTCGATGGCAACTATGATATTATTTATACCAGGAGTGAGTAACCTTTCTTATTAAAGGGCCTATCCAAATTTTAAAATTTTTTGGCGGGCCAAAATCATACTTCTAATGATTATTTAAACAAAAAGTTATGCAATTTCTCTTTCTGCTACCTCGTGCAACTTGCCAGCATGTACACTTCTCAATTATATTGCATTTTGGAACTAGTCGCATAAATTTGGTAAAAGTTAATATATTAGCAGGAGAATATATGTAATAATGTAATGTAGTAAAAAACCTTAAACGAGCCGCACGCGGCGTGAGGGCTGCGGGATACTCGCTTCTGATTTATACAATATATCTGTGAATACAAGCCTTACTTTGCTGAACTTCAGGACTTACAATAAAGATTAATTCACTTATTTCGCTTTTTTGATCGCAAATATTACGACTAAATTGGAGATGTTAGTTACCAGCGTATAATACAAAATATATTGAACCCATATTTAAATATTTGATAATTTTGAAATGGATACCGCTTAGCAGAATCCGATGGACGTAGAAGAAATACAATTCTTCGAGAAACGCTAAGTTAAATAAAAAAATTTAAAAATTAATTAAAAAATTTCAACATCCGGAAACCTTTTTTCATTAATTTAGAGGTTTTATATATATATATAGTTAATACGTTTCGTTTTATATATTCGTATATATATTTTATAATTCGTTATATATATATA